>CAIGRB010080124.1:5905-30420 GCA_903798255.1 Fraxinus quadrangulata | reverse complement strand
AAAAAAATTAGAAAATGTATATGTATATTTATTTTTTGAATTTTAGTTTTTGTAAAAAAAAAAAATTAAAATAACGAGCCGACGAGCCGAACTAGCCCAAAAACCAACGAGCCGAGCTTGTGCGGGCATGGGCCCATTGCCACCACTAATCCACGGCATTGCTTGATAATTTTTTCGCACAACTCTCTTTGATTTGAACCATAATTCTCATTAAATGGCTTAAGAAAAAGATCCAGTTACCCTACCCAGTTGGGGACTAACAATTACTCTACCATATTCCATAGTCAACTTCCTCCCTTGTACCTTCTACATACCGTATAGGTGCACATTGGGAATAAAAAGAATATTGTGCAATGGGGGGAATTTTGGTGCACAAGGGCAGATGATACATGACTTCAAAATCATTCTCATTCTGTATTGGTTAATGGTAACTACACCACAAGCATTTACACACGTATGAAAGGAAAAGGAACTGAACAATCATAGGAAATTTAAATTAAGTCACAACTAGAACAGTGATCATAACTCGGCAGAATAATGAATATGAAAGTCGCAATTATAATCATTTTTTCTCGTGAATAGTATGGAAAACAAATGTAGACCAAAATCATAGAATAAGTTGTTCCATTTATTTCTTTCATCATCATCCTGATATACGATACGATATACAAAAGTGTTTGTACAGTGTAAGCTGACAATTTTTTAACAAAAGAAACTGAAAGGAGATATTACTATTAGCAGAAGACAAGGGTCTGGTATCCGTATTCCATTTATACACGGTTTCCTCTGCAGAACAATCAGATTTTTTAATCTAAAGTACAAGAAATTTCTCTATACAATTTTAGTATCCATCAAAAGTAGGTGCTAGTTGCCATTAAGAAGTCAATTTACACATCCTCTGAGTACAATGCATGACCAAAATCGAGGTGGTTGTTACTTGTTACTGTTCCATCTTTAATCAAACCAGTTGGAAAGATCGCAGAATTAGAAGAAAGCAGCCAAGGAAAACCCAATTTTGCTGAGCCTCCAGTGAGCATCAAAACCTATTTTCTATTTTTTCTATCTCCAATCTCCAATCAAACCACATTTCAAACTTTATTCCTTTTCTTACATATAATTGCTCTCATTGCTGGTCATTATACAACAAAAATCTCAACTTCATGATAAAATTCTGGCCTTGATGTTGACATTGGTATATATCAGAAAGTTCAGTTACAAATTTACCTAAAAATCTACACAGGCATATATCACTATGCTTTGTGTTCAAGACTGAATGACGCACTGATGCTGGAATGCGTATCAAGTAGCACTTTCAATCCATTTAATTACTAGTTTACAGCTTCAAAAAAGAGGACTTGGGGTTGCAGGCGTCCTCTTACACACATGGGAACAACATCATTCCAGCCACCAATTACCTAGATATCAAATATCAATCATAGACAAACTACAAAAGAAAAATGAAGGAATACATGACAATAGATGACAATTTTACCTTTACAGTTTCGTCATCATACATGATCCACTGTTCTGATTCGTGATTGTAGGCAAAACAAATATAGTGCTGCCCATAATAGCAAACCTAAATATGACAAAAGTTGAAAGGTAAAATAAATTAGCTAAATCTGTCTCAAAAATAGGTTCCGGACGTCAATCGAAAATAATTTTTTTTATTGTTGCAAGCAAGGAGTGTAAGGATTGAGTTTAGAATTTTAAAAAAATGCTTATATATAGAAATAATAGCTTCTCATAGATGAGATAACTAGCTGCATTAAGAACCCAGCAAAAGAGGTTATAGCAATATTGTAGGATCATGCAGGTAATACTAATACCAACTTGGTTTTCTTACTTTGTTAGTCATTAGGATTCTAGCGTTAGTGTTTTACAGTTTCTTGATAGGATTTTAGCTTGTTTTGAATAGAAAAACGGTAGCGTCTTAATGAGCCTATAGCACAACACAAATTGTCGCATGGAGCGAGAAAAGTTTTATTTAGGACTTAATTTACAAAGATCTATGAAGCAGGCCATGGAACAGGATACCAAAGATGTCGTTCAAAATGAACAGGACACTGGGAAACTACAATGGAAGTTGAAAGCAGACACAAGTTGACAATGAGCGTGAAGATGGAGAACATTACAGTGAAATAGGTATTTTCTATTGAAATTATTCGAAGAGATCTTGAACAGTAATAAATGTACAAGAAACTGAGGAAGTTTGTTACAATACCTATATATACAAAGAATTTATTATATAAATTACAGAGGTATTAAGAACAAGAGTCAGACTATGAAATTATAGGATAGTGTGGTCGATTATAGAATACTATGCAATCCAAAGGTCTCAAGGAAGCCTGGTTCATGTTGAAAAATATATAATGAAAGTCAGTTATTTACATCAAAAGTGACAAAAAGGTAAAAATGTGTATTTTTTTTTTTTTTTTGATGTAGAAAAAGTATTTGACTGAGTTCCTCAAAGCAGTGCTATCATGGGTAGTAGTTATGTTAGTTATATCAATATTATATGCATAATAGAGCACTAAAGAGTACGAGATCTACTAGTGTAGTGGTGAAGAATTGTTCATTAGTCTGGGCTTAAAATCAAGTTTTTCCTTGGGTCTTTATCTTTTAATTTTGGTCATGAATGAGATCACTAGACATCTAAGATGAAGTACCTAGGTGCATGTATATACTATTCACCAATGAAATAATTTTAAATCATGAGAGGATAAGAGAATTTGCAATTAAAATTTCATAGGAACAATTAGGAATGTAGAGTAACTATGCCAAGTAGTAGTATAGAACTAATACAGGGGATACACTAGTGAGGATAACAGCAGGGTCACAAAAGTTGTTCTAAGTGTTTAGGTTCGACTAAAGTGGGTTAAATATTAGATAGATTGGGTTGAATTAAATGAAAAAGGTGCTATAAGAATATATGTCTATAAGATATGTGCACTTAGAAGGCATGTCCCACTGAAGAACAAAATGTCTATAAGATGAAAGTATTCAAATCACAATCCTTTGATGTTGTTAGTTTGTAGCTATTGTCTAACTTTGAACAAAGAAGGCAAACAGGAGAAAACATTGGGTTGTTAGATTTATAAAAAAATGTGCAAGCCACCCCAAAGCAACGTAATAAACAATAACAAATGACTAGTTGCCTGTCCTCGAGGACCTCGACATTAGTATTAGCAGGCCATTGATCTTTTACTTGCAATTAGGATAGATTACTATAATAACTTTCAGGAGTACCAATTTCAGCTCCTTCTCTGATTCAGTTCAAATCAATAGCCAGCTTTATATGTGACATCTCTAGTGTATAACAAGAAAGCCCCCTCACTGACCAAGAAAATTATAGAAAATAGAATTTGAATAGAAAAAGACAGGAAAGCATACCATGGAAACCAAGCAATGTATACTTTTTGGATCAAGACCATGATAGAGCACACTGATATCAATCTCAGTCGACAAGGCTGCTAATGTTACTCTTATGTCATCGAGGCTTTCACAATTATTCTGCCAACCCAGAACTACCAAATGAAGAAAACATGCATTTAGAATCTCAAACGATCCAAGTTTAGAAGTAGCATGCTGATTCAGTTTACTTCATTCAGCTAAAGAAATAAATAGTTAAAGAATTAAATGAAATGGAAAGTTTACCAGTTATGAAAATTTGGGGTTGAGCTGAGAGAACATGGTGAATGTAGTTGAGCTTTCCACAGCCATGAGTCTCTGGATCACAAGCTAACTGTTGATTCATCTCAACCAGATTTAAAAGCTCGTCAAAGGTATTTTCTGGGTACATAACCTAAAGTGGTAAAGATAAATATTTATTAGCAACTAAGTTTCATGAATCGAGCACAAATTTGTATAAAATTCTAATTTTATAGAACGCCAGTGAGTAGAACCATTATTTCATAAACTATCATCCAATAAGACATGCCTTCATTTCTCTTAGAGCTCTAGCATTGGCATGACGAAAATATGTTGTGTAATTTAGTTGCCTGGACTCTAAACTGCAACTGTCGCACTTCATTCTTTCAATTATGTTCATTCCGAAAACAGAATGTGCAATACAAGATAACCCCTTGCAATCCCAGGAGCCCACCCGTACAACAGGTTCACAAGGCATTGATTGGTGAAAGCAATCAAATATTACCCAAAGCAATTCAGAAGCATCGTTCATCTGTCCCTGCAGATTTGCCACAATATTGATCAGGAACTTACAAATAATTTCTGAATACCTGATGTTGAAGAAATGAAGAAACACATGTTGTACTAAAATAATTAGCAAAGATATCCATAGCAGCAGTTGTGTGATTTACCTTCTGGAAGAACTTAATGTCATGAGAGCGGTTGCTCAGAGCAACCCTCAACGAAGTAGGAGCAACGGCTTCTCTTCGAGTATACATAGATAGCGTTCTCAGAGAAATGAAGATATCAGATAGAGCACATATAACACAAGGATTACCGACACAAACATGTCCAGATGATGATCTCCTAAAAAATTCATCTCGAAATCGTCTAAGCTGCCACAAGGACTGAATTCCGAAAAAGAATCAATATCTTAGACCCAAGGAAAATTGTTACTATGAAAGAAAACAATGTGGAGAAAGAAAACTTATAGGAAACAGCAATGAAAAGTATGCTCTCTAATAACAACCTGTATTATGGCGTTGAGAAAGCAATTATATTCACCGACTTCATTTTTCAGACCTGGGCCATATATATCCATTTCAGCATCACCATCAACCCTGACTTTATTTGATGGAAAGTCCAAGTCACCCATTTCTGGCTGCTTCTTTGTTGGCAACGCTGAATTCAACATTAAAGGCAACATTCAATATGCACAGAGCATGTCTGACTTAAAATACTGAATACAGCGCTCAGCAACTTGAGGAAATAAACAAAGCAATATCATTCACCTAATTTGTTCTTATATGTAGCTATTTAGGGAAAGCTGCAATCCGTAGAATTGAAAGATTGGACAAAAATGACAGAGAAATTGACACAGCAAAACAGAACATGCATCAGTACTGTTTTCTAAGAGAATCAACAGAACCACACAGAGAACAACGACAAGAAGAAACAAAAGGAAAAGTTAAATACAATTATATGCAAGTATAACTATGGAGATATTCAACCTCAGGCCACGAAGGCGAAGGAGTACCCAATTCAGTTCTTGATTCTAATTCAGTAATACAGATAACAGAATGCTAGATTAACAAATTGAAAAGATTCGTCCATTAAATGGAAGAGTGAAAATGAATCAAGAAAGAATAAATTAGAGGAGATACAAAGCTAAATTTACATAGCATTGTATAAATAATTGAAGATTAGAAAGTGAGCTTTCTAAAACTGAATTGAATGCATACATCTCAATTACATCTCAGATTCACACACTATTAGATGTATTGCACTAAGGTACACACCTCCACCACCATCTGGAGTGTGCTTTGATCTCAGCTGACCAACTTCATCATTTTCCTTTTCCGACGACACAGGTTGCTCTGCGAGATGCATCTTTTTTATCTCCTTTTCAATTTGTCTTTCATGTTCCATAGTTTCTCCAAGCTTTCTTTCCTCATATTCAAGTTTGATTTCACGCTTGTATTCCTCTTCCTGTTGTCTTAAAGTGACACCAGTGCCAGAAAAACAAATTGCAGCATCAGGATCCTCGCCGTTGTGAGCAGTTATATGTGATCTGCAGTAAATAAGAGTAAGTTAGATATTAAACATATTATTCAAATATGTTTCAAATGATATGCATGGAGAGCATGCACATGGATAGGATTTCTGGTAAAAAAGAGACTTACATCTCTTCAGATGTCTGATCATCAATCATACACAGCACGTTACCACCACTGTCCTGTAAAAGTTGGAGTTATAAGTAAATGATAACTGTGTATCCTGCAGTTCTTGTAAGTGATAAATGACTGAAATCATCACGCAGTTATAACCTTTGAATCCTTGTTTTTCCTGTTCTCCTTGCTCTTTTTCTTATCCTTCGTCCTCTCTTTCATATGTCTTGAATTATCCCCTCCACCACCAAAACCCTGTCCAAAATCAGCAGCAAGTTCCGCTAAAAGTGATTCTCTGGCAGCATCAGATTTCTTTGTGGCCTCTTTCTCTGCCAGATCCTCCAAACGTGCCTGGAAAAAGGTGTAGGAAAGAACCTCTAGTTCAACTGTGAAGGGAGAGAGAAAATTTAAGGGGATATTTACAAGAAGGCAGCCTGCCAGATACTAACTCTCAAATATGATTGCACTAGAGGCACCAAGATTGATCTGAAATCATGGGCAGCTGCCGGGTTAAGGCGAACTTCCAACTGATGCATCAAAGTCATAACTCGCAGGATCCTTGCATCAATTTTACAGAGCTGCATCAATTAGAAAAGTGAGATAAAGCAGAAAAATGTACACATAAATTGGTCTACAAAAGGATAAGAAGTAGAACTATGACACCAACCTCAATACACACAAAGTCTTTCTGTTTCTGTATTTCAATTTCTATGCAGGAGTCCTCCTGCTGCAAATAGTCTTTTATTCTCCCATCGTTATCTTCACCAGATTCTACGTCGCAAGGTTGAGATGTCACAGCACTATAGGTTTCCTCAAATCCAGACTTGTTTACATTCAAGGACTCTGCATCCTTTAAAACACTTGCCAATGCATCCAACTCAAACCTATTGCTGATATTGGTAATTCCATTGTCACTTCCATTGATCTCTTCTTGCCGCTTCCTCAGGACAGATTCATAACTTTGGGGGACATAATCTATAACGTGCTCTCTTTTAATGCTCTCTTGGCAACAGAGATTATCCACAGCCTGCAAGGCCTCATCGTAACTTAAATACTCATATTTTCTATGACACAAACCCTGCAAGTTATGAAATTCCTCCTCAAGTAACTGAAGAATTTCCTTACCTTGCCGTGTTTTCTCTCCCGTTTCAAATGTCCAGAATGTCAATCGTTCCGCACACAAGGGGCCTGTAAATATCCAGGTCAATAATGCATCTGAATCAAGTATGACATCCTCATTCTCATAGCAGATCTGCGATGAAGTTGCTGAACTGGAATCACCATTACCAGCATCACTGCACGATGAAGAATTGAGATCAAGCACCAGAACTAAATCATCTGGTGTAAAATATATCTTCTCCATAATGTCAACAATCTGAGTGAAACTTTTATCAGAATATTTATCTTGTTTACAAGAAAAAATGTCGTGCAAAATTTCCTGCAAAAGAAGCAAGATTTTCTGAAGAGCAGGAGGACCCAGAAAGCAGATACACATAGGTGATTTCTCTATATTATAGTTAAGAAGCTGAGAACCATCAGCAAGACCCTTCAGCTCTTCCACTACAAAGTGTATAACCTTGCTAACATGACTTGAGGCCAGATAGTTGCATTTAATTAGCCGCTCAAATGAGGTATGGATTCTGTCCAGGAGTCGCGCACGGTCTGAGTCATCAGTTGAAGGCCAGCTTTTATAAAGGAAACTTTTCTTTATGTCTTGATTATCATCTTTGTCATTTTCCATCCGCTTAACATCTTCCAACTCCTTGCTTTCGGGTGAATTATTTCTTGGGTTCAACTCATCAAGGACATTAGGTGCCTCAAATTTTGACTCTTCTTTAAGCATCTTGATTGCAGCATATAAATCCAATGGTTTCCAAGAACAATTAAGAACCATCTCAGCCCACTCCTTATCCGTTCTATCAGGTATAATTGACTGAAATTTGGGTAACAAAGTCCACATATGCTTGTGTACGACATGATTCCCAAGTGAATCTGCATCAGCAAATTTCTGATTGCAGCGACAGCACAGCCAAAACTTCCACGCCTTATTTTCTTTCCCAAAAGATAAGGCTTCATTAAGCATCTCACTCACTGACTCTACCATGTACAAATTAGTATATGCCTTGAGATCTGAAATCCTTACACTAAGAAACTCTTTCTTCCAATCCAAATTCATTGAGTTCCAATAAGACCAAACCCAGTCCCTTATCTCAACCAAAGAAACGTTTCTCCTCACATTCCCTCTTTTCCTTCTTTCTCCCACTCTCTGTCCCATCCCTGAACCAAAACCCATCCCCTTATTATTATCAATACTATTATTGTCCCCATCCCCATCCCCATCCCCATCCCCATCATTACCACACTGAAGGGACTCAGATTTCTGTTGTAGAAGTCGAGCAGCAGCCACCCTCACCTCAATTTCCTTCCTACGTTCCTCGGTAGTCTTAGATGCCTTCTTAATCCCTGGTAATGGTCCCAATTCCCTTGGGTCCTCTTCATTGCCCAGATTTTTAATCCTAGACGAAATGGATGCAATGTTCGTCTGCTGAATTAAAGACTCCAACTTACTTGAAATCTTCTCCTGGCACTCGGATACAAGTTTCGTGTCCAGAATCAAAGACTGTAACTCATTTTTCACGTAGGCATTTGGATCCTCGGAGGTGGAAATGCTCTGATCATACTTGGGTGCAGTGTTCGACCTCTGAATCAAAGACTCTAACTTATTTTGCACGTCTGAAACTCGAGCCCCCGCAGAGGAAATCTTCTGACGGTACTCAGATGCATTATCCATCTTCTGAATCAAAGAAAGCAACTCATTCTTCACGTGGGAAACTCGAGCCTCGGCCGTGGAAATCTTCTCAAAGCACCCCTCTCGTAGTGTCTCCTCGGCCGGGTCCGTGGGGTTTTGAATTGCCAATGCCCTCTCACACTCCTGCACCACCTCGTGATACCCCTTTTCCTCATTCGCCATCTCCAGCAACAAATTAGCATAGAAAATAGAGTATTCAACAGAATTCGGGGACAATGTGACGGACTTCCATGAGCTCTCTGTTGCGTTTTTGAAATGACGCTGTTTGGCATTTAGGTCATTAGTGTCAGAAGCTAACTTGACAAAAACATTCCCCATGGCATGGTGAATGAAGGGCGAATTCTCGTATTTAGAGCACAATTCATACATCCACTTTAGGGCTTTCTTGTGGTTCCCTCGGCGCAGAACAGCGAAGGCTTTCCGGCACTCTTGCTTGATAGAAGCATAGGATGATGAAGTAGTTCCTTCTATGTTGCTGTTTCTTTCTAATTCCGGCGGTTTACCACCGTGGGCGGCGGGTGGTGATGGTGGCTGGGAGGATTTTGGACGAGGAGCCATGTTTCGCTTCTTTGGCCCCATTTCAATTTCTTGTCAAAGCTATTGAATCGCATGCAAAAGAATTTGGTGAAGAATGTAGAGAGAGAGAGTGCAGAGACGGAGCTGTATGTATAGTGTATGGATCGATGCGAAGGCGGGAAGAATAACTATAAATCGCAGTTGGTTTGAGTTTTAGCTGTGATTTTTAACTGATTAGTTGACGAATGGACACGTGTCTTTAATCTATTGACAACGTTCAGTTGGGACTAGATTGAAACTATATTTGAAATGTGGTGACTAATGTGGAATACGTACGAAAGTTGGATGACTAACAGCAACATAAACCCGACCCGAAACTTGTACCGGGCTACCTGGAGCCCAAAATAATAAATAAATAAATAACTCCTCCTCCATGTCCTCTGTATCGCAAAAACCTCTGCAAATCCCTCAAATCGAAACGCGGAGAGCTAGCGACGACGCCGTTTTAAAGTCGAAATTTTGAAGAAGGAAGTGTCGACAAATTAGCAAAGAACGACACGATGGTGAAGACTACGAAGGGAGGCAAAACTATGAACCCTACGGACGCTTACCGGAAGGAGATCCGCAAGAAGGAATTAAAACGGGTAATTGTCCTTCATCGTGTAGGTTTTTATATATGAAGTTCATTTATATGTATGTGTAGGCGAAATAAGCAAGTATGCACAGGTTGGTTTTTAAATAATTTTAACCTAATTGTGGATTTTTTACTTTCTGTGTCTTAAGTGCATTTCATTTCGGAAAGTCCACTGTGGCTTGTTATTTTATCTAATTTGAATAAAATCTGCCCTTTTATTGATGTTTAGTGGATCTGTTGATCATATTTCTCTTTCTTCCTCATTTTTAATAAATTTATACAGAAAAGAAGTTAAAGTGGGCATGTGAGTAATTGGGTTACAAAATTCGAATTTACGAGGATTTTTAGTCTCCCTTTTTTGGTAATTTGGAATCGTGGGGCTGCTATGAATTTGATGATGAGTTGCAAATAACATTAATTATGTTTGGTTGTTCAAATTTAGTTAGTTAATATGGAGTATGATTGTGCATTTTAAAGCTTCTGAGATTGTCATCCATCTTATAATGCAGAACAAAAAGGAGAGGAAGAAGGTGAGGGAAGTCGGCATTTTGAAGAAGGACCCAGAGACCTTAAAAGATCAGATTCAGAAGCTGGAAGCTATGAGTAAGTGCCAACTAATGGTGAAATGAGTCTCATTTTATATTATTTATGATGCACTATCTTGTTATAGAAAATTAATTGGACTCTTTTATATTTTGGTTTGAGCTTGAAAACACTTTTGATTCGTAAAAATAAAAAGTGAAATTTTTCACGTAAAAATATTTTATTGATAGCTGAAAGAATGTCAAAAATTATTAAATGAATGGATTCCGTTAGGATGAGAAGTTTGGCTTCTAATATTGCTATTTTTTTCAATGAATCATGAATCTCATGGACAGAACATATGCCCTTTCCATAACATGGTAAAACTCACAGGTTGATGTGTGTTACTCTGTTGAGGTGGCTGATGTTTTGATTCTGAAACTCTTCAGCAGCTGCTGCATTTTACTATTTTTTTTCTAGGTATTGGGTAGTCAAATCTCAAAATATTCTCTCCTTCTCACCCTCTATTTATCATTATTAATTTTGAATATGATTTCTGTCTGCGATTCGATTTTTAATTGCAATATAGGGCCCGTTTGATGTAAATTTTTGAGTGAAAAGTGAATTTTATTTTAAGAATGTGTGGTTAAAAAGTAAGGAAAGGTTATGGGTTCACGTGTAAAATTATTTTATTACAAAAATGTGTGATTGAAAATGTGTGGTTGAAAATGAATTTGGGGAAAAATGAGTTTTAAAGAATCTCTAACAAACGGGGGCGTATATTTTTGAAGGTTTTAATTTTTTTTTTTTTAGTGATGGTGCATTCCAATATCTGAATCCAAGCTTTATGAGCGCGGGGATATGTTTCTGCTCTCGTTTCACACTGAAGCTGGAGTGATTGTATGTTGTCAATAACTAAAGATAACTGGAAAATAAGTTGAAAGACTTCCCTGCTCCAACCTTGTTGTCTGAGCTAATCTTGTAACTGCTCTGGTATTTTTGGTAGTTGAAGCTCACCCAAACAGAAAACATATTTTGGCTCATTTTAGTAGTTTCTTGCAGCAGAATTTTTTTCTTTTGCTTGTTGGGAAAGTGAAAGCAGCTGGTTGCCTGGTAGTTTTATTTCTTTCAGTTTACGTGAATCTGAAATCTGGTGCTTCTTAATTTGTTTCATTTTTCTTTTAGCCTTTTTTTTGAGAATGTAATGTGATATTGCTGTTTATTTTGGCAAGGATTTTGTAACACCTTGTTTTGATAGTGACTGCATTGAAGATAATCGTAATGTGATCTCATTAAACTATGTTTTGTATTTAACTTAGGAACTGAAAGAGAACAAGAAAATGTGAACCAAACCTTTTCTTGTTATTTTACAAAGAAAAGTGCTAGGAAAAAATGAACACAAGGATAGGTATGGGAGATATTTCAGAATCTTCATGATGTGTTCTTTAAATCTATAGTGGTACTTGTAGGAAGAAAATGGGATTTATAACTAGAGTTTGCAATGTTGGAAATGATACAGATTTGAGTATAAACTAATGAAAGGACTACTGAACTGGTTGGGACATAATGTGCAGACTTAAAGAGACATTATGTGTTACACATTGTGGTAGTTAATTTAGAATGTTAAAAGGTGCTTTTCCTTTTCTTTATCTTCTCTCTCTCCCTCCCTTTTGTGGGTTGGGGGTGGGGGTGGTAGAGGTGTGATTCGTTGATGTGTTATTTTCATTGAGAAGGAAAATTCAGTATCTTTCTAGTGTCCTAATATACTTTTTATTAATATTTGCAGAGGCAGATGGTGCTTTAGACAAAGCAAGAAAACACAAGAAGAGACAACTTGAGGATACACTTAATCTTGTTATCAAGAAAAGGAAGGTAATGGCGAAGTTCTTGGGCATAGTAATGATGCTATGGTATTGTCGAAATGCAACATATTGTTTTTGGCAATATAACGAATTTCAACGGACTAAGGATTTCAACAGATGTCGAGGGCCTTTTTCTTTTGGCGAGTGATATTTCGTATCAAATAGACCTACATTGTTCTTCACATTTGAATGAAAAAGTATATTCTCTTGTCTACAGCTCCGCCATTTTGATGTCGCTGGACAGCTTAAATTGCCCCTTTGTAAAATAAGTTTCACATATTTTTCAAATTGTACACATTTTAAAAGACACTGCAAAATTTATTACAGTAGTAATAATAATAATAATAATAATAATAATAATAATAATAATAATAATTAATATAGGACATGAAATATGTACATTCGCCATTTCAATATGTTACAATACATATTGAGATGAGTTGATATGATATGCCTTTTCTTTTGCCCTTCTGTCCTCCCCATTGATTCATAGATTATAGCCTTCCTAAAACAGTAGTCAATCTTGCTAAGAGGAAGAATGGATTTGTGCTATACATCTTCGTTCATTCATTCATTCATTCATTGATCATGGTCATCGTTATTATTATACTTTTGTCTTCTGTGATGTTATAACAACACACATTCTTACTATGTTAACATAAATATTTATTTATAGTTTGGTTTTATAGAATAGAATATTATAATTTGGGGGAGATGGTTACCTTTATTTTCCTGTGATAATCATTATCATTATTGATGGTCTTTTCATTTCTACTTCTCGCCCCGATTTATTTTTTCATGTTTTTCTCTTGCATATATCCTGTTTTCCTCCTTCCACTTTTTCCTTACACTTCTCATTTTCTTCTCATTCTCTGTTGTTAATAGACATGGTGATGGATTACCTATATGGTTTTTCAATGTTTGTTTCCCGTGATTAGTTGACATTCATATCAACAATATCATTTTGAACATTTAAAAACTTCACTTTTATTGTTTTCAATGATTTTGCTTTTGATATTTAAGGAAAGGATACAGTATGTGGTTTCTTAATCAATCTGAATTGAGCTTGAACATAGAATTAAGTACATTCGATTTTTTGAGGAAGATTACAAGGTAGTGATTGAGCTGGAAAAGGGAAGAAGAAGGGCTAAGCTTTAAGAAGTGATAGGACGTATTGTGGGAGGATTTGCACGTCTACTGTTGACTATACACGGGCTTTTGTTGATATTCTATGGGAAAATTTGGTTGTATCTCTATTGTTCATAACAAATGGTTGGGGTCTCATTTTTTCGAAACAATTTAACAGTAGGAAGGTAGAAAGTGTAGTAAACCAAAAATTTTAAGTCGCAGAAGTAGGTAGAAAGTGTATCTATCACTCCTTCCTTTCCTCCAGGCATCCCTTTCCCTCTCTAATGATGCTTTGTTCTTTTAGAAGCTTTGTTAGTGACGAAAGCAATATAGATGAGTGGTACCCGGTTAATTCAATGGTGCATCTTTCAGTGAATTTAACATTTTGATGTCTAGGTGCATCACATTCCTTTCTGACTTTCTGCCAATAGGATCAATTCTCTACAATTTATTTTGAATGCACCCGCCCTAACAATCGCTTCAAGAGTTTGTCAATAAAGTTGGTTTCAGATAAATTTGATGACTGGCAAATATAAATTTGTACTACAAAAAATTTCAAGGAAAGAAAAAGCTGCTTTTGGGGTATTCCTCTTCTTCTGTATCTGGTAGGCATAATTGGGTGGCTATATGAACCGCACCTTTCTCATATGTTCACTTTTATATTACTTTTTTATTTTGCACGGAGCAACTAACATTTTTTACTTGATAAACATGTTCTTTTGCCTGAATGATGCTAACTCTTTTCGACATTATTAGTTTCTATGTCAGGAAAGTGAATTAAATGTGATTAACAGTATGCTTTAACCTTATTGGGCAGGAATACGAAGATAAACAAAAGGAAAAAGGTGAAGCACCCGTTATGTTCAGGTGAAGAAGTTTCCATTTGTTCTCCTTCAAATTGTTTCACTGTTTAACTGTATGGTGTAAATGTATATGTTCTGAATTTAGTTCAACGTTCCGATGTTATACTCTTTATGCAGTCATTTAGGACCTGTCCAAAGGCGGGCTACTGCGGAAGAGGAAGAAAGAGTTAAGCATCCTAGACCTGAAGTAAGTTCTTAACTTCTACACTTATCTAATATTGATCTCTTCTGCTGATCTTTGAACCCACATTTTAGCAATGTACTGATGCAGGACTCAGTTTACTATCACCCAACTTTGAATCCTTCCGGAGCTCCACCACCTGGGAAACCTCCTATGTTCAAGTCATCGATAGGTGGGTTTGGTTCTATTTCGTATTTATTCCATTATAATTGTTTCTCGTTTCCCCTGTTATCTCTCCCTTTCTCTTTTCCTCATTTATCATGCCTCTCTCTTTCTTTCTCTCTCTGATTCTGCTTTTTTTTTGCATGAAGGACCTAGGATACCCTTACCAGAAGCTTCATCAAGTAATGCTGCATCATCATCGATATCGGAGTCAGAGGAGGCTGGTTTATCTGTCCCTCCTCCACCCCCACCTCCTATGCCTAGTGCTGGCCTAGATGCTGGAGATGGCACCATTATGCCTGCATCTTTGCCTTTACCCCCTCCACCCCCAATGCCTCCAAAGCCTGCAATGACAGACTTCACTACACCATTGCCTCCACTACCACCACCTCCTCCTGGCCCCCCGCCAAAAGAACTAATTGCAACTCGGCCTCCACTTCCTCCACCCCCGGCCCTACCGCAATCTGTTCAACCACCTCCTCCTGGGACTGTTGGGAGTGAAAAGGAGAGAAGTCATTCTGCAAGATCAGATGAACCAGCCTCCAGGGATTCGACTCATGTATGCTTCTCATTCACTCTACTTAAATAATCACTTGAGAGCATTCTAAAAATAAATGTCAGGATCTGGAAGGAATTAGTGCAGGTTTAGTTATCTAGCAAAGGAAAGAAGTATAGAATTGATACAACAGTTTATCTAATTAAACTAGTTTTTCAAATAATGAAAATAAATTCTTTTTAGCTGATAAGTCTAATGTATTGATGGTCTCTATAGGCTTCAACAATGCTTCCTCCACCTCCACCTCCACCGCCAGGATTGCCACCGAAGTTGGGAAATGATCAGTCAGAAGGCTCATCTTCGGAATCTGATTTGAAAACTTCTTCTGAGAACAATGATCTTTCAAAAATGGTTCCTCCTCCACCAATAAGGCAACAGCCTTCAGTGCCTGGACCCGCCATGGTCACAATGCCTCCAGGTATTTTACGTTTTCCTCCACCTCCACCTCCACCTGATATGCGGCCACCATTACCCCCTCCTGGAATTCCTGGGCAACTTGCCCCACCAGGAGTCATGATCCCACCAGTGCAATTACCACCTTTTGGACCTCCTCCTATGATGATACCACTTCCACCTGGTCCACCACCTATTCCTCAAGGTGACCTTGTTTTTAGACAACCGGCACCTCCAAAGCCATCATATGTCAAATCAGCTGCATCAACTGTTGTAAAGAGGCCTCTGGCACAACATACTCCAGAGCTTACAGCTATGGTGAGTTTCTCTTTG
This sequence comes from Fraxinus quadrangulata, assembly GCA_903798255.1. Taxonomy (NCBI): domain Eukaryota; kingdom Viridiplantae; phylum Streptophyta; class Magnoliopsida; order Lamiales; family Oleaceae; genus Fraxinus; species Fraxinus quadrangulata. The sequence goes on along the minus strand of CAIGRB010080124.1, from coordinate 14,663 downwards.
CTGTTTATATTTACGTTGTTATTGAAATTGTTGGTACATGAAAATAAATATTAGTAGGTTAAATTCGCTTTGCTGATCCTAGGGCAGAAGTCATGTACCTCATATTGACTGGCTACTTTTAGTACGGATTTGAAGTGGTACATAGTTCACAGTCCCAAATTTTATGTTCATATTGGCTACAATCCTCTAATCTTTAATCATCCACATTCTTACTTTTTCATTAAAGAATACAACTTTTACAAGTTATTTTTTCTGATCTTACGGGATTTCTTCTCTGAATTTCTTGTATCTGAATTTTTTACTTGGCTTCTTAAAACTTATACAAACCATTTATATAGAACTGCAGTTCTTTCCTATCTTTTCTTATTTCCTGATCTCTTTATCCATCTCTTTGCTCATTATATGAGCCATCCTTGGGTTAATTGGATGACACTGGGTAGTTTAACTTGAAGTTTTGCTTGTCAAAATTATCAAAATAGGTGTTTCATTTTTGTTATTTAAAACTACACAAGGAATAATTGAGGTATTTGATTTAATTTTTATCTGCCAAGCATAACACTAGAAGCCATATTATTACTCAAAGTAATAGAAATACTTTAGTTATACTGATTAGTGGACAGAGAATTTTAAATTAAGAGATTTTATCATTTGAGTTATTATACAGTTTCTCTGATAATTATATTTGTATTTTTTGCGCCCTCATAATTTGTGAGGTATAAATTATTTTAAACTTGAACGAGGGAGTGAATGAAAACCTGCAAGGTCAAGCAATAATAGATGCAACACACACAATCTCTCTCTCTCTCTCTCTCTCTCTCTCTCTCATAACCGAGGAATTAGAGTCTTGGTTCTATGCAGGCTAGTAACACAACCAACATTTCTGTCCCATGAAGTTTTTTCATGCTTTTTCTGCAGGTTCCGGCATCTGTACGAGTCAGGAGAGAGTCCGTGCTCCCAAAACCAAAGGCAAAGCCAACGACTGCAGTGCCAACTAACAGGCCACCTGCAGCTGCACCTGTCATGAGGCAAGAATCCAGTAGCTCATCATCTGCACCAAAACCACAGAGTATTGACGACTCCTACATGGCGTTTTTGGAGGACATGAAAGCACTTGGTGCCCTTGATGAGTGAACTGCTTCATCCAATGGAGAGGTGCAAAAGTAACTACTGGATTGCATACAACATGGAAGAAATCGTGTACAGACTATTGTGATGGTTCGAGCACTTCATCTAGGCTCTTATAATTCTTTTTCTCCATTATGCTGATTTCCTTGTTGGCCTAGTTGGCTTTATGATGCTTTGGTTTATCAATACACTCGCATTGCCTCGTTTGGCATAGATATTTACAGTTTGGCCTATTTTGATTTTCCTCGTGACATTATCTTATTGGCAAATTATTTTTTTAGCCGGTAAAGGTTAAGCGAAGTCTGGAAGAAAGGAAATTGTATCTTAGACTTGACTGACTGACAATTACATTTAAGTCTTAACTCTTTCTTGTTTGTTTTTCTTTTTTCTATATTTCTTGTTTTTCCATACGTATATTGTGACATTGGCTATACACTTGCGTTGGTCTTGATGCTTAACAGGTTGTCATCATGTGTCCCTCCTTTGTTCTAAGAAACCTGAAGCTTTGAATGAGAGAGTAACGATGTGGGGGGGGGCGCACAACTAAGATGCGGAATAAGATACAGAATGATAAATGTGAAATTAGTAAATCGATGTGATCATTCTCTAGCTTGGGCTGGATCCTTTATTGAACTTCCTCGCAGTAAGAGATAATTCTTGGCCAGCACGTAATGATCTTGTAACCAAAATTTTCAGAGGGAACATTTTCAAGAAGCTCTTTAAATACAAAATTTTCTTATTTTAAAGAACTGATCCTTAAAATAAGTTTCAAGTGATGTTTTATTTTAACTTTTTAAAATAGAGAATTGGTTTGGCTATCCAATTTTAGAGAGCCAAATTCACTCTCTACTCTTTCAGATGTTAATTGCAAGTATGGAATTTGTATGAAAATTGTTAGTTAAATATGTCTGAGAACAATTAAATGTTTTTGATTGGCTAAATTTCAATTTGGAAAATGTTATAATTTTTCATATTTTGTTAGTAGATAGATGAGAGAGTTTTTGGGAAGTGTGAATTGCATGAAAAATGTCTTACCTATCCCTTCTAAAAAAAAAAAATATTTTCGTTGTTTTTGAGTAAAATAGGGTCACATGACAAATCTTTAAAAAAAAATTTCCATGGAAAAAAATGACTACCCCAAAAGTAGGAATTTTGGTGTGACAATGACATTTTTCATAGAAAACAAAGTCAATCAAACACACCGTTAATGATTGCATTTAGCCCTTGTTTGATTTCCATTTTTTTAAAATATTTTTTTCTTTTTTTCTTTTCAACCACACATTTCAATAAAATAATATTTCACATCCTAAAAAATTTTCCTTTCATTTTTAACAATTCATTCTCTATCAATTTACTATTCTAAAATACATTCTACGCTAAAAATGTGGATTAAACATGTCCTTAATAAGTCACAAATTTTAACACTCTATTTCTTTAACTATTCCAATCAAGTTTAAATTGATTGGTCATTGACGTATAGAAAATTGTACTAAATAAAGTATGAGAGAAATCAATAAATATTGTTTTAGAAATGTAAAATAGAGAGCATTGTTGGAGTGCATAAAAATTTTGACTATTTGAATTTAAAGATGTAAAGTATCTCTTGAAGATGCTCTTAGAACCTGTTTGAGCCCTATTTCTCCTTCTTCTTTTTTTTCCTCAAAATCCATTTTGAAATAGTATTTTGATAAGGAATTTGTGGTTAAGAACAAGAAAAAAATTTAAGTTTGCATGTAATATTATTTTATCAAAAAATGTAATTGAAAATAAGAAAAAATATATTTTGAAAATAATGAGAATCAAACAAGAACTTAGGGTCTGTTCGATTGCAAGAATGGAATTGTGTGGAAAGAAAATGAATTTCAGTGAATTAAATTGTCTAAAACTTGTTTTAATAAAAATTGTCAATTAATTGTGTTTGATTAGTATAATTTTCCGTCTGGAAAATATTGAAATTTTGAATCTTATAATATTCGTTTGATTTTGTTTTCCATTGAAATTGTCCACTAAAAAGATATAATTTATTACAATTGTGGATAGAATTTGTTTCTATTGCCAGAAAAAAAAAAAAAAAAGTTCCCTAGAAAAGATTTTCTCACTAAACCTATAGGAAAAACTTTTCCTCAGGAACCAATAAAATGTGGAAAACCAATTCCATGAAAAATTTAGTCAATCAAATGTGTAAAAAAATGTAAATAGATTTTAATTTCCATTTTCCATGAAAAAAAAGCCAAATCAAACAGGGCCTTAATTTCTATACTGGATTGTCACATCACCAATGTTTCATCATCATGCTAATATATAGCATTACTCTTGTTACTTTTGCAACGTTAGTTGTACAAAATTCGAAGATCTTTATTAACAATATCATGGTATGTTTCGAAAACCAGTTATTTTCACCACGTTTCTGAATATTATGATGCATTTCAATACACTGGATAATATAGTCCATCTTCTCTGAGATTTGTCAATAGGAATGGCTGAGTGGGGCACAAAACAACTTACAACACTCTGTAAATCATTTGCAAAGGATGTTCGAGTCATGGAATCTGCATCACATGGCAACTTCATCTCGGGAAACCCAAAGGTTTGTCAAGCCTAGTATTTGTAGGGTCAATGCTGTGAAAGTAATCGTCCAAGCTGCTTAAACCTCCAATGGAATATACTGATTGTGTAATATCCAGTGAAGAGGGGCTCTCTTGTGAATAAGCACGCCTGTCAATTTTACAAGAACTCTCTGGCAGTAGGTTTGAAGAAGGAAAAGTAGTTGAACACGTTAAGGCATCCATGAGAGAGGGCTCGTCGTCAAAAGTCATAACTTTCTCCCAGTCTCAATATGCAGAAATTGCCTGGTTACGTGCATCAGCCTGAAACACAGATGATATGAAAATAAAATTCACTCTGAGAATTACTTTTGTTTTGAACAGAAAAGGCAAAAATGACATGCCCCCTGGGAAGGTAAACTCAGAAAAAAGGGTGAAAGATGAAGGAATAAGAGAAGCCTGCCTCTTCTGCTTCAGACAGCTTATCGACAGGAATATACTGGCAGCTCGAGAACTGCCCCAGCACTAGTCCTACTAGATTGAAAACAACACCATTCTTCTGCTGAGATCCAGAAGCATTGTATAAATACAATTTCTTATCAAGAACACATGTTCGAGCATGCTCCACTGTAACTTCCCACATTTTAGAAGACATACCTGTCCCAAGAATCTGCAGGATTTTCAACATATGAACTGTTGTTAATATTATTTAATACACAAAATGCAAATAATTCTTTTCCCCCTAGTTTTGGTTTAAGGGCTGCTCCCCTACCTAAAGTCAGATACATGTCAATCATTCTTATCCCAGAAATAACTGACAGTACAAAATTATAGAGGCTGAGCTTAATTCAAATTTGAATACAATCGCTCTAACCCTTCCTAAGATCAGGACGTTCTTTGTGATTTAAATCATAGATATGGATAAAGTCATCAAGTTGGTAAAGCATAACAACGAGGAGGAATTGAACACACACACACACACACCCTCACCATATGACTATGTATGCTAATGCTGGGACACCTACAGACCACAGTATTAATACTGTATTTTTCTTTCTATCAGCCCGTCTCCCATAAAATAAAAGCCAAGTCCATATTTGTTATGCAAAATGAGCAACTCCTCAAATAAGATGCTAGAGCGCCAGTCTAGATGTCGACATGTGGTAGGTTCAAATAAATGTGTCATAAATCCTTGTATTTAATTGACCTATAATTTAATGATACAAGTGATGTCGCATAAACTAGTGTTAAACACCAATGATGTTAAATAGCATTATTCTTTCAAGTATGCTGAAATAGTTAAATTTGTAACGAAGACAGGGCCCACTAATAAAGCCAATGAGATTCCCGCATATGTAAATGTATACACAACATCAACAAAAAGTTATGGTCTGGCATACATAATCATTCATTGTAAATACAACAGAAAATTAACACGCTTACATTTCGAAGCCTTGATGGGTCTAGGAAGAGTGGAAGCAAAAAGTCGCGAACGGTGTTTACTCCTTCCTTTCTCAAGTGTTTGTGAAAAGCTCCATCTTTGACAATTTTTTCCAGCCTCCACACTTCATCAGAAAGGGATGGAGGGTGGTGCTTCTTGTACACTTACAGGGGAAAAACAGTAAATCGACAACATCGTATCAAACATTTAATCTGATCTAAATGTTAAGCAGATCTAACTAGTCTTCAAATCAATATATTTCTAAGTTTCATGAGTTACTAATGAACATTGACAACCATTTTCATGCATGAAACATTTCTATATTTTTGTGAGAAATGCATCTATGACTATGGCTCTCAGGCCTAAGCATTTGCCACTTTAATAGGTCTCACTGGTATATTATATATTCATTATCAAGAATGAATGACATGAACCAAAGATCAGATGCTCCTAATGAACTATAATGCCATTTGAAATGTCTAAATATCAGAACATTACAAGAGATCATTTAGGGGACAACATATTAATGGAACAGAGAGGAGTAGAATTAGATGATTAACCGAATTACTTTTCTAGAATACTATTTTCTTGAATATCATTCAAAAAAATATTCAAATTGCCCAATATTCCACCAANCCATACTTTTCATAAATGAGAAAGCCATGTATTTGGATATTTCCCTTCAACCATTCATGTCAAATAAATGTAGAGTTAAAGAGAATTCTCCGAAGGCAAAATGGATTATAGGAATGTGTGACTTGAACTATTGATTGTCTGGGGTTGTAAATAGTCCACGATGAAGCTCGAGTAGAAATGATCTAGGATTAATGCCAATCAATAAATTAGAACAATTTCTTTGTTGTGTATAGCCCATATTTAAGACTTTTTCTAATTCATTTTAAACTACACACTTTCCAAACAAAATAATTTTGCACGTGGATCTATAAATTTTTTTCTACTTTTTTAATCCCACATTCTTAAAAAAAAAAAAAAATCATTTTTCACAAAATATATCATTAGAAAACCTTAGGAAAACATACTCATAATTTAAAAGAAAATAAGATATTTGTGCAGTAGTTAGTTACATTAGAAATGTCTTGTAACTGTGTCTCAATAAAGATATTTAAGGGCATGTTTGGAAGTTTTTTTTACCATTTTGGGTGGCACCATTTATGAAAGGTTGAAAAAATCGGTGTTTGTTAGTTTTTATTTTTATTTTTTTTAGCTTTGATTTTGATTTTGGCCATATTTCTCGAGGGTTAAACTCTTTGTACACCACGGTTTACATTCTCTCACGATTGTGGGGGATTCGATTCTGAAAAGAAGCGGGTTCCCCACTATTTAATTTATTTTTCATTATATGATTAAAAATGAGTGTTGCTCAAACTGAGGCTTAAATGAATCGGATGCATCCTAGATTAGGTTTAACCAAACCCTATTGCCAAGTCAAAGTTCTAATCCAATAAAAAGAAAGTAGAAGCTGAAAACAAAATAAATCAAAAAAAATATAGTAGTGGGTTAGACCCGTCAGGGAGAATCTTCTAGAAGGATGTAAATGTCAACAAGATGAAAATCTTCAACGAGACACGAGGGCCGCGAAGTTGTGGTCAAAAGTTTTTAATTTATTTTTTATTTGCTGACGTCAAACACGCTACGAATTACCATACTACCCATCCCAGAATTATGAATTGTGTTCGGTCATGACAGGTTTTTGTCTGAAGTGAAAAATATTTTTTTTATAGAGCACGTGGTTAAAAAGTACGAAAAAATTGAAAATTTAATTCAATAAGTGTTTATAAATAATTTCTTTTTAAAAATGATACAAATTCTCAAAATTATAACACGTCCGGTTATATTAATCTAAAAATTATAACAAATTTGTCCATAAGACTGGCCATTATATAGGTGCCTATCTCATATATAAACTACCAAAAAAAAATTGTGGTACGTTCATGTAAGTTTTGGTCAAGACCTATATGTAGAAAATTTTGCATAGCCCCTGTTTGGTGCATATTTTATAATCAAAAATATATTTTTTTATGTGATGGGAAATATGTGGTTTAAAAAGAGAAAAGTTATTGATGTGAAGAATAGTAACGAGTATTTATCGAACTTTTTGACCTTATTAGACGAAGGATTGTGAATTATCTTCTCTCAATTCAACATTTTTCATTTTCATATTTAATAAAAATATAATTATTTTTTAACAACATATATATTGAAATAACAGTAATACTAAATATACAGTACACCCCTTACATGATTTTTGACATCCCCTTTGTTTTCAAAAAATCGTGGGCAGAAAAAGTTTTTTTTTTTTTAAAAGTCGAATGTTGTGTTACCACGTGGCGCAATATAAACAATAATATAAAAGATGATGTACATGTAGCATAATTGATGAAAATATTGATGAGATTCAAAACAAAAAATCTTGTCATCGCTTTTTTCGCACATTAATTTTTTATATTATTTTCATAAAATTGTGGGTGGAAAAAAATTTCTTTTTTAAATTATCCAATTGTGTATTACGACGTGGTACAACGTAAACAATAATGTAAAAGATAATGTACATATAGCATGATTAATTGAAATATTAATGAGATTCGAAACATAAAATCTTGTCATCACTTTTTTCACATATTAGTTTTGCATAATTAGGCAGGCAGTCATTAAAATATAATAACTTCAAATAATATCAATATCCAACAAATTCATCAATATCAACTATTACCCACTCTAAATTACAATTTGGGTAATCGTATTCCCACAATAATATTTGTCCTGATATTCTGTTAGAATGCTTTGAAATAAAGAGAAAATATTTGTTATTTGTTATTTACTTTTTCTTATTAACAAATATGAAGTATAAATAAGTATTTTTTTGTCCTCATAACGAATTTTTGGTAGAGAAATCGTCACCAGATACAAGATGATTTAATTGAAAATTATGCATAAAAAAAAAAGTTCAGACTATAAAGACAACAACGAGCAAATATTAAAAGCCTTAATTGTAATTAAAATATAGTGTACAAAATAAAAATTGTGTTACAAATATGATTGCCCTTATAATTCAAAATAGAAACATAAATTGCCAAAATACTCATTTTTTTGTGCACCGTGAATTGTCGTCTTAGTCCATCTTCAAACATTCTCTCTCAACTTATTCACACTCCCGCCCCTTCAAATTTCTATTTGTAAGACCGATTATATACAAATTTTAACGTACGTTATTCATTCTCTTAATTATGATATTAACATGAATATTATGATTTTTGTAGTTCGAATCAACTATTGGATGTTTGTGTTCTAATTCCTAAACTTTAAATTTCTTATATTTTTGCCCGTTTTTCATTCATGTCTTCAATTCCACCAATTTACCTCGAATTTCATCTAACAAATAAAATTAACTTAAGCCATTATTCATCAAAATTAATTACAATTGATATACTGTAAGGGATGTGAATGAAGCTTTGTATTCCCTTTTGTCCATGTACTGTATAAATAATATTTGTTTTATTTTACTTACAACTCTAGGGTGGGGAGTTCGAATCTTGGATGGAGCAGCTGAGTGATGTAATACCCATTTGTGGGTGGAGCAGCTTGGTGATGTAATATTCATAGAGGAAGCTCCCTTGGAGCCAAGAGTATA
>CAIGRB010080119.1:9669-20116 GCA_903798255.1 Fraxinus quadrangulata | reverse complement strand
TTAGAGATAGATACATATGGTAAAACAAAAGAAGAGATCGGATACACACGGAGCAGACACAACATGGAAAATAGAGAAAAGAGAATTGCCACTGAAGGCAGAGAAGAAGGGGAGAAAGAAAAGAAGAAAAGAAAAGAAAGAAGGAGAAAGAGAAAAGCGAGAAAGAAAAGTCAAAGAAGGATAGAAAGAAAAAACGTGCAGAGAAAGAGGAAAAGAAAGAGAAACAGAAAAGGAAAGAAAGAAAATTGCAACTGCAAAAAATCTTCATGTTTCGTCAATTTTTTGTGATATATTTCCACTTTTGTGCATTTTTATTTTTAGAATATGAATAACTAATTTTATATTAGGGAAAACAATATAGTCGACTTGTGATTTTTTTTTTATTCAAGATTTATGTGATTTATTTATATATGTGTTGATTTTATTATGAGTCTAATACATTAAATTACTTGATTAATAATTTGATGATTATGTGAGTTTCTTACGAATTGAGAGGTGAGTTTGAGATTTAGACCATATAACAAAATTCGATAAATTAGTATAATGTGTAGAGATACTTATACTGATTATTGCGGTCATAATTTAAATTCTTAGAACAAGTGTTTCATTTAACTAAAATTAATTTTCTTAGAGATATGAAATTTAATTAGTTAAATAGGTTTAATGAGAACTCGAGAGGGGTAAATTAAATACAATAAAAGAATTCGATCGAAACACTACAATAGGTTATGAATCTTGAATTAAGAATAAATGTGATCAATAGATAAAATTGTTATGCTTTGATATTTATCATATATTTGTTTCTCCTATTATCCGTTGTTTGCTATCTTTTTATATTTTCAATTTGTTAAAAATAGTTAGAAAAAAATAATCTCAATTATCATAAATATTTACTTGCGTTTGTCAAATAGGAGTTAAAAAAATTAGATTGAGTCCTAAAGAATAGTCTTCGTGGAAATGATAATCTCGACTCAAAGGTCCACTACATTACTTGTTACGATATCGTATACTTGCGATATAAAAAAGGCAATACTTTGCTCTGAATTTTTAAGATTTGATTAGGTATTGTCGCTTTTTTAGGAACTTTTGTGTATCTCATTAGTTTTTATGAAGAAATGCATGCACAATAATGCTACATGTACATTTTGTTTATATTAAATTTGACATCTTAACCAATGGCATCTATCAAAGCCATTGATTTTTACAACCCTTCACATCACTGATCGATTTTGACATATGGAAGGGGGAGGGGGATACGTCAACAATAATGTAGATATACCTTAATTCATGAATGAAATCCCTATTCCCGCTAGGTCTTGTAATATATTAGAGGCAATCGCGCTATGTTTTTCAAATGCATGTGATCCATAAGGGTTGCATTATGTATTATGACTACCTACTGCTATTGAGGTTGCAGTGATATGTGGTCATGACCTTCAAAGTAGTATTAGGTCTAATAATTGCCTGTTTACCCTTTAAGATATCATTGGGTGTTGGATGGGTTTCTTGAATCCTTACGTAATTTCAAATGTCTTCTTTTCCTTGAGGTTAGCTAGAGTGACTTTTCCATTTTAGTGATGACAACGAATTTAAAAAATTTGAAGAATAAAATTTCAATAAATATGAACATATAAAATGAATTAAAATTCTTATGTCGTGTATTGAGAATATATACTTTCCCTTGTGTCGAGTTTCGAAATGGGCAAATTAGGCCAAATACCCACCAAATATAACAAATTAGAATAATACCACTAAAACTAATTAAAATCCTTACACAACAATTAATACCCTCAAAATCCCAAACCCAAAACTTTAGAAAGCAATGGAGAAGTTGAAAAGGTATTTCAGAAATTCGATATCAATGTAGATCACAAAATCTTGTTATTAGAACTCAGTGTAAAAAGCGCTCGTCTCAAAAATCGAAGAGGAGGAATTGAAGCTCATAATGTCGGAGTCAGACACCGCTGGGAGGGAAGAAGAAAGTGTGAGAGCTTTTAATTATTTTATGGGTTACATTTTCATTCATACAAGGTTTTCTCTTGAGATTTTTGTTTTTGCTTAAATTTTTTATGCTTATTGAAAGACCTAGACCAACACACGATATGAGAATTGAAGATAATCAATAACCAAAACAAACAAGTAAAACTGCAGAAATTAAAAATGAACACAAGAATTATTTCGACCGTAGCCCCGGAGGTTCGGTGACCGTTTCTAACACCTATATCCCCTGTTGAGTATCAATAAAAATGATTATGCTCAGATGCACTAAATCAGCCACAAAATGGCAACAAAGGTTACAGAGAGTTCAAGAAAGAGATATGAGACTTATCTCTCAAAGTACAACAGATGATAGCCCACGATTAACTCAGAAAACACCAAGAACACATTCAAACAGACACTCGGTATTACAACAGAGGAATCACTCACAATCTCACAATATTCACACAGAATATTAAACCTGAAGGTAGATCTAATATTACAATACTCTAAATCAGAGATTTAGAGTGAAATCAACTATCAGGAATCAAACCCTATCTCTTTCTCTCTTTTTCTCTCAAAGGTAGAAACCCTAGAAGTCTCTGGATAATTTCCAAATGAATCGAATGAAGCAAAAAATCGAGAGCCTAGAGTATATCAATAGTCCAACCATCCAACAGCCACAAGAGAGCCATGTGTCATCAATCCAAGTGAGAGTGCTTCTTATTTAAGAGAAGCGTGATTTGCAAACACATTTTCAGCCAAAATGCTGGGAGTAGAATAAATGGGCCGGGATCCAGCCCAACAATCTCCACCTTGCTACTAGATTTTGGACTATTAGTGATCCAAGAACATAAACACGGATCATTTCATTTGCTCTGAGTATCAACGGAAAATCACAGAGAATCAATAGAAAGAAATTTAAGACAGTTTAAGAATTTATTTAAAGGAATCACTTTTGTATCCATATCAGAAGGATTATGTTGAGTAGCAATCTTTTCAATCTTTATTATACCTTTAGAAATAGCATCTATAATGAAATGATATTTAACATCAATGTCCTGAGTTCTATCATGAAACATGGGATTCTTACTAAGGTGAATAACACTTTGATTATCAGAGAACAAGGCAGTTTGCGTATCAACAAAACCAAGTTCAGACATTTCTTCCTTTATGGCATCAGTGGCAGAAATATACTCAGCCTCAGTAGATGACAGAGCAACAATCTTTTGTAATTGAGATTTCCTGCTAATGACAGTACCACATAAGGTATAAAAATAGGATGAAGTTGATTTCATATTATCTATATCACCAGCAAAATCAGAATTAGTGTAACCCTTTAACAAAACATCATCTTTAATTGATTTAAACACTAATCCTATGTCAGCAGTACCTTTTAGGTACCTTAATAGCCATTTTAATGCATTCCAGTGATCTTTTCCAGGCTTACTCATAAATATGCTTAATACACTAATGCTTAGTACAAATCATTAAGTACATAACAAAGCCTATGACATTAGTATAAGGTATTCTGGACATTCTAGCATATTATTCTTCAGTTTTATGACAACATTCAGAAGAAAGTTTATACTGATTTGCAAGAGGTAAAGTCACAGGTTTACAGTTATGCATATCAAACTTTTTAGCACTTTAATCACATAATCATGTTGGTTTAAAAACAACAAATCTTTTTCTTCATTTCTTTCAATACGCATACCCAAAATTTTCTCAGCTGCACTAAGGTCTTTCATGTCAAACTCAATTTTTAACTTCAGTTTAGAGGTTTCAATTTCACCTTTATCACAGCTAGCAAGAAGCATGTCATCCACATATAGGACCAGATATAATGAATTTTTACCTCCATTACCTTTGCAGATAAAACAAGTATCATATTGGCTTCTTTTTAAGCCAAGTTTCAGCACAAAGGAATCAAACCTTTTGTACCATTGTCTAGGTGCCTGTTTTAATCCATACAAAGATTTCTTTAATAAACATACAATAATTTCAGGGTTTCCCTTTTCAAAACCAACAGGTTGGCGCATGTAAATGGTTTCATCAAGTTCACCAACAAGAAAGCAATTTTAACATCAAGCTGATCAAGTTCCCATTTAAATTGAGTAATAATAGCAAGTAGGCATCTAATAGAAGTGTATTTAGCTACAGGAGAAAATATTTCAGTGTAATCAATACCCTCCTTTTGAATAAAACCCTTAGCAACTAATCTAGCTTTATACCTTATGTTATTATTTCCCCCTTCTCCATGCTTAATCTTATAGATCCATTTGTAGTCTATAATTTTCTGCCCTTTGGGTCTTTGAACAAATTCCCAATTTTTATTTTTAAATAGAGAACCCATTTTTTCTTCCATAGCAACTTTCCAACTGATACCATCTTTACAAGATATGGCATTATCATAAGAGTTTGATTCATTTTCAAATTGTTCTTGGAAGGTAAACAAAGAGACAATTCTTACTATCAAATCTACTGGAAGGCCTAATTTATCTTCTCTCTCTCTATCCCTCGTGAGTTGATACTCATCAAGTGGTAGAGTTGAAGAGCCAGATTGGTCAATAACACCAATTTGATCAGATTCATTTTCAGGCACAGTGAAATCATCTAGTTTTGAACTTTCAATAATAGGTTCAGAGGTATTTAGTTCAGTAATAGATGACTCCACCTCAATTTGAACATCCTTTTCAGTTAACGCATTATCTTTTCCCTCAAAGTAAAGCATCAAAGATTCATTGAAGATGACATCTTTTCTAATTATTGCTTTATAACCTTTTTTAGATTTAACCCAGAGCCTTTCACATGTTCATCATAACCCAAGAAAGCACATTTAAGAGATCTAGGTTCGAGCTTACCACTATTTTGGTGGGCATAAGAAGCACAGCCGAAAACTTTCAAATAGGAATACTTTACAGAAGTATTAGACCACACAACTTCAGGAATAGCAAAGTTTAAAGCACTTGTGGACTTCTATTAATTAAATAAGCAGCAGTCTTAACAGCTTCACCCTAAAATATCTTAGGCGAACTAGAACTTAAAAGCATACATCTAACTTTATTGAGCAAGGTTCTGTTCATTTTTTCAGCCATGCCATTTTGTTGAGGAGTATGTATAACAGTTTTATGTCTCACAATGCCCTGGTCTTTACAAAAATTATTAAATTCCTTATTGTAGAATTCCAAGCCATTATTAGTTCTCAAGATTTTTATTTTCAGGTTAGTTTGATTTTCAACTTCAATTTTCCATTCCTTAAAAACAGAAAAGGTCTCATCCTTAGATTTCAGCAAACGCACCCAAATTTTCCTTGAGAAATCATCAATAATAAGCAAGTAATATTTGAAACCAGATAGAGTAGACACAGAAGCAAGACTCTACAAGTCAGCATGCAAGTACTCAAGTTTTTGCTTAGCTTTATGTGTACCAGTTGGAAAAGGAAGTTCAACATGTTTCCCTATGATACATTGTTCACAGGAATCAAAATCTCCAATGTTTAATTTTCCAAAGACACCTTTTGATTTTAGAAAATTCAAACCTTTTTTTGCCAATGTGACCAAGTCTCTCATGGCAAAGTTTTGCTAAAGTAAAATTTCCAAATATGGCAAAAGCAGTCAAACCCAACAAAGGTACAACTTTCAAATAATACAAACCATGCCTCTTATGGAAAGATATGACCAAGTCACTTCCCTTAAGAATTTTAATGTATACTTTCCCCATATTAATGTTAAACTCCATATCATCTAACATGCCTAAGGACACTAAGTTCCTTTTTAAATATGGGACAAATCTGGTTCCTTTAGAATCAAGGTATTCCCATTTTCTAAAAGCAGTTTAACAGTACCAACCCCACTTATTTTGTAGGCATAGTTATTTTCCATTATAACTTGTCCTCCCTTGGTTTTGACAAAATCAATGAAGTAGTTTTTGTTTGGACACATATGAAAGGAACAACCTGAGTCAAGGCTCCATTCATCATTTAATTTTTTCTCAACATTAACAAGGACAACACCATCCTCAGTTCCTTCTCTGTTATAAGCAAGGGCAGCATTCCCATCTTCAGGNTGGACACATATGAAAGGAACAACCTGAGTCAAGTATCCATTCATCACTTAGTTTCTTTCCCAGGCTAGCAAGAACTAAACCATTCTCAATTTTGGCTTTATTAAGAGCAAGGACATTATTTCCTTCTTCAAAAAACTTTCTCTCTTGATTCATTTTTCTTTTTAAAACAGTCTTTAACAAAATGACCAATTTTACCACAATAGTAACATTTCTTACCCTTGGTATTATGCTTGGTCTTATTCCTTTCAGTCTACTTTTTGTTATCTTTTGAAAATTTTGGATGATAATCAGATTTAGAATTTTTTTTTTCCTTTTGTTAACAAATCTATCCCAGTGTGACTAGTACTTGACTCAGCCTTAATCTGTTGTGCCTTATTTTTCAAAGCATTGATTATGATATCAGTACTTAGATCATCTCTGCCGTATTCTAAGGCAATCTTAATGACCTTATACCTGTCACTTATGGAGTTCAACAAGACTACAAACAATTGATGTTTTGAAAGTTTTTCATCACAATTGGCCAAGTCTTGGGTAAGTTTAGTAAATATGTTCAAGTTTTCATCCAAATCGACTGCAGGATCCATTTTGAAAGATAAGACTTGTTTTTAAAAGAAACATTTGTTTGGAGTAGACTTGGTCACATATTTCTCATTAAGCATTGTCCAAAAATCTGCAGCAGTTTTAGTTTCGCCAATACTCCTTGTCACATTTTCAGATAAGTATAAAAAGATAGTACTCCATGCAACTTCATCAAGTTCAGTCTTCTTGGTAGGAAGTAATTCAGTAGGCCCACTATCATCCAAACCTTTAACATATTTCATTTGCATTAAAATAGCTTTCATTTTCTGACTTCACAGGTTAAAATCAAAATTTCCATCATAATTTCAAATTTTACAGAAGCCACGTTAAGGATCAATCAAGATACACATGCTGATGACAAGTAACATAGTATGCAAAGAACAGTAGGAGTACAGAGCAATCATAGATAGAAAATCACTGTAATATACTCAGTATAACAAGATTTTCAAACAGCAGGTGTCAGCAAGGAGTATGTAGACCAAAATTCAAGATATGTTTCTAAGATCACTCCAGCAAGATTCTCTAAGAACAAACCAAAACTTGATTTATCTCACATTCTCGGAGCCTCCAGGAGCTCCTGGACAAAGATTAGTCTAAAAAAGGTTTCAACGGTGTTCGAAAAATCAAGGGCATGATCAAGAAACTCTAATTTTAAAAGTAAACTTTTAAAACTTAAAAGATCTCACCAAGCGAGTCTTTATAGAACTCGATTTCTTGTGGTTTTCTCAAGGGTAGACTCAAACCCTTTAGGATCTGGAGCATATATGCCTCATTCTCAAAGATCCATGCAACTTGTTTCACTAGTCCAAGCTCTGATACCATTGTAAGGCCTAGACCAACACACGATATGAGAATCGAAGATAATCAATAACCTAAACAAACAAGTAAAATTGCAGAAATTAAAAATGAACACAAGAATTATTTCGACCGTAGCCTCGGAGGTTGGGTGACCGCTTCTAACACATACATCCCCCGTTGAGCATCCATAAAAAGAATTATACTCAGATGCACTAAATCAGCCACAAAATGGCAACAAAGGTTACAAAAAGTTCAAGAAAGAGATATGAGACTTATCTCTCAAAGTAGTTAGATGATAGCCCACTATTCACTCAGAAAACATCAAGAACACCTTCGAACATACACTCAGTATTACAACAGAGGAATCACTCACAACCTCACAATATTCACATAGAATATTACAACTGAAGGTATATCTAATTATTATAATACTCTAAATCAGAGATTTAGAGTGAAATCAGCTATCGGGAATATATCAAATAGGTTAAGATTGGTTCAGTTACACGAGCAATCACCTCAGATACTTAGGGGTGTGTTGAGATGAGACACAACGATCGTGTTGTGCACATGATTCAGTCATCTTGATGAGATATCAAGATGAGATTACCTCAAGTAATCAAAATTAATTTCACTTCATTAGACTTGTTTTATAGCCACATCGAGTTCTCGATTGGAGATAACATAAATGAATAAATATAAGGGAAACTCAAGTTATGTATCAAGATTTATTTAAACTAAGATAATACGGTCTATTTAAATTATAAGATGAGATATACACATCCTAAGAAAAGGAAAAAAACAGTGTAACACGTGTTTTAAACCATGTGTAGTTTAATGACCAATGAGAAATAAAAGAATGGATCCCAGCTTCTTAGTTTTGTGAGTCTCCAACTTATATACCCTTATGACTTTTGACTATTTTTCAAAATTTTATTTTAGTGTTGCTACTATAGAATTTTACCAATAACTATGGTTGATTCGGTTTGATGGGACATGTCTAAGGAAAACAATGACTTGGAATTAAGGGGTTCAAGTAGGAAAGAAAGACTTTTTTATCTAACACATCACTTGTATTCATCAGTCGGACAATTGTGTTAACTTTCTAAGAATTTGTAACATAACTGTTCATTTGTGTATTCGGATATCATTTTGTATAGAAATAAAGTATTCACTTCATTTTACTCAATTGTTATGTTCAGTATTGATCTCTAGTCTGATTAAAGTTTATTGTTGATCTCATTAAAGTATAAGGTTGGACCAGTTGGAAATAGACATGTTTGGATCACATAACATGTAATTTTCATGCTACACTCCCATGATTGATCTATGTCATTTGGTTGTATGGGTGTATGTGACCATTGATGGATTTAGTCACTCTAAATGTGACGAAAATCGCTTTGATCCTATATCAATATAATTTATGGACGGGATTGTTTGGAAATACCCTTAATAATGATAGCAAAATTTTGATCTTATAAGGTTATGCATATTTGTAAGATTATATGTATGACACAGTGGGAGATTGTTGGAAAATTCTAATATGTTGGGCCACACATGTATATATATATATATTAAAATGTGTAGTGTTGTCTTAAAAAGATTAGTCAATAAAGTGATTAAATAAAGTAAATTTTGGACTAATGGGTATTAATTGTCATGGAATTAAAGTATTGAGATCGGAATGTTTGTTTTAAATTGATGAGGGTTTTGTAACGACCCAACCTTGTAACTTACTCAATTGGCATCAGGATTCATTTAAGTCTCCCATATGATGGAGGTCTTGGGTTCGAATCCTGGGGAACGCGTCAGAAAGTCGTGAGGGCTAAGATGGGCCTAGGCCCTCCTAAAACGGATAATAAGTATGATATGATAACGATTTCGGTGCAAGGTCAGGTCGTAATAAAATGTAACGACTCGACCTTGCGTTGGCATCCAATCCTCATTTGAATAACCGTATCTACTGGAATGCGGTCATGCCATGGTCTCCAGCAGAAGAATGAGGCAGTAACTAGCAAAATAGAGCTCCACAGTAACCGGTACGAATCCTAACACTGACATCCCGTACGTACGAGCTGCTATGCGGGCTTGGTAGCTTAGATATCATCCGATGTATCCCACCAAACAATACGAAGTGGGGAATCAACACTTAAAGATTTAACCCATATCTGTATCGCCATAAGAGGAGGGAGAACCTATAATAAATGTCATCAAAAAAATCCTGTACACTCGCAAATGTGTGATGCCGGTGTGTGAATATGGATGCCAATGTGGTCTTACTCATCCAACAATCATATCAAAAGAATTTCCGACCTACCCCAATGTGTCATACAATGTGTGGCTCTATCCGAACTCCAACTAATTTCAACCTCTTCCAAGTATGAGAAGCTGATTTGAGAATTGCTGCAAGTGAATGACGTGTCCCCAAATAATATTTGCTCATTAAAAATTGCGCCCAAAGTAATCTTTGAGAACGGAATAGCCGCCAGAGCTTTATAGAAAAGGTGTCCACGACATCCTACAATCTCTTAAAACCTAGACCGCCCTCATCTGTAGGAAGATAAATCTTCTTCCAGCTCCGCCAATGTATGTAGCGACCGAGAAAATACAATAAAATAAAATCTTATGCTTCATTTTAAAATAATTTTTCTTGTATAAATCAAAAAATAATTTGAGTTATATTATTAAGTTGCTACGAACCTTCCTAAGATTTCAAATTAAAGTTTTGGCCATGATAGTAAATTTGCACGTACTTGTCTTAAAATATCTTTAAGGTGTCGAAGTTTTTAAAGATTTGCGATGACATATTTTAAGTCCAAAAATTAAAAATTATTTCAATGCACTTATCTGCATAAAATATTTATTTCTTATGTATTTTTATAGAATTTATCGTAAATCTTATTTTGGGTCAAATAATTAAGTATTTTAGAAGTTGATAAAATATATCAAATATTATACTCATTTTGTAGCTCGCGTTAAATAATATATTTTGGGCTCAAGAAAAAGTAATTTTGAGCTAGTTATGTTC
>CAIGRB010080113.1:0-10015 GCA_903798255.1 Fraxinus quadrangulata | reverse complement strand
TTTTTTTTTTTTTTGTGTCTCCACGTCGTGTCCGAGATATTTTTTTTACTTAATTATATTTTACACAAACTAAATATAATTTCACTTATTAATAATTTAATTCAAAAACATTAGAAAACATCCAATTCCATACATACATGAAAATTAAAATTCTTTTCGGGGCGTTGCCTTCGAGCCCCCACGGGGGTGTTGCCCCTTCGACCCCCGTGACCTACCGGTCAGGTCAATCCCCATCGGGGGCGTCGCCCCCGAACCCCCACGAGGGGTGCTGCCCCTCAACCCCCGCCTTTCGAGGCGTTACCCATAGCTCTCGCTGCCGTCTCGACCTCTGCGATCTGGATAGGTCGATCCCCATTTCAAAACGGCAGATCATTTGCATAACAATAATAAAACAAATAAATAAATTATAAAAATTTTGTTAATTTTTGATATTTCATATGCACTTGAACTATTTTTCTTTCACACACACATGCAAACATAGTTAATGTTTTCATTGATTGACATTTCATTTGAGTTTAAATGCTCAACAAATATTAAGTTTTTGACAGCTTGTGTTTATTTATTTACTTTTCTTGGAGAGAAATAGAAAATGAAATTAAATTCAAGACTCGCTCAAACATAAAATAGTGTTATACAAGTATTACATCTTGCCTTATGTTTTGGAACCAATTTTCAATTTGTCTTCCATTACAGAGAAGATAAAATCAAATTCTACAAAATAGAAACGAAGGTTTCTTTGCTATACATTTTCAGTTTTTGATATATGCTTTATTATTTAATGAATCAAAGCACGGACACGAACGGACATCATGTTCGCGGTGGAGACTTTTTTTTTTCTTTTAAACAGTGCTAAAAATTACGATGATTTTTTTTTTTGCTATGGATTTACGCTGACACAAACAGATACCATGTCAGCGGAGCGCGAAATGTTTTTTTTTAATACCTTATTGACAAAGATATTGATATATAGGAAAATATTATTTATTGGTAAGTCTAGAAGTTTAGGGGTGAGAATTGATTTCCGACAAGAAGAAAAATGTGGTACAACTTCATTGCATATTTGCATGTGGACAAGTGGTTGGGAATTTTGCCTAAATTCATGCTCTTAGGAATACTATTTTTTCAATTCACGACGCTTGGATTCATCATGTTCTTTTATTTTTGTAAGACTCTAATTCAAAGTTTATTGTTTAATTTCTTTCTGCAGAATTTGTGTGCGAGCATCAAGAAGAATATTGCATTTCATGGATATACCACTCCTACTTCCATTGAGGCCCAAGCCATGATAGTTTCTCCAAGTGGACGGGATCTATTAGGTTGTGTGGAATTTGGTCGTTGTAAAACTGCTGCATTTACCATACATATGATACATGTTTGGTTTTTTACTTCCACTTTCAATTTTGTCCGGAATTTTATTTAGATATGTATTCTTATCATGGATATTCACTATATTTTCTTGTTCTATTATAACTTATCATATATTTTTTCATCGTTGTACCATTACCTGACTCAGCCTCCTATTCAGCTTGGAGATGGACCTCTGGCATTAGTATTGCCTCCTACAAGAGAGCTAGCACAACAAACAGAGAAAGAGGTTAGATCGTTGATTTCATGGACTTTACACTTGAAAATGTCGTCGATATTATATACTCCTATGCTTTGTTCCAAGATGAGGCCGTTGAAAGTTAAGATGATGCCTGAAATATTACTAAAATTCTCTGTATAGTGATGTACAAAAAATTGATGCTCCAATGAGAAAATGGAAGACATTCAATACAGATTATTATTAACTAGATAAATGGACAACTTCGACTAATTATTCCCTAATTGTTAGATTGTTCCAACTTCTTGAGTATTTGGGATTTGAATCCTTTTGATTCGATAGGATATTTAGTTCATAGGCTATTGCCTGCATTGGCCTCTGTAGATTTTTTTGGAACAACTTTGAAACACATGAATTTTGTGAGTGGATTAGCTTCTTCCTCGCTCCAGTATATTGTGATATATTTAGACGCATATGTATGAAGTAACGTATAGTGGTGCATCAAGCCCTTGAAAATGTCTTCTTCTATGTTTTTAGTTTCTCGAAGAATCCATCACTTTTTTTTTGCGATCGAGGAGGAGTGCGATCAAAATGACTGTGTAACACTTGTAGAGTTCTTTGTCGATATCTTACCATTGTAATGATATAACTTAGTCTCTTTGCATGTTCGATAACTGAAAGTCTATCCAGGTTTCACGGATCGCAGGTTTGACTCCCGAGGTATTAAGCCTCAAGGCCACCTTCCCCTCATTCTGAAGCCGGCAAGTTCGAACAACTGGCACATACGCACACTATGAGTAGGATGTTACGGAGAATAGATGCATATGATCACATCATTAGTGCACACTTTGGTAAAATAGGTCTCACGCCTAGTTGTTAGCGTGCTTGCCGTACCGAATGGGGAGATAAGCATTCTCACTGCGTGACATTCTCCCCCATTCGAATTCGCTTACGTCCTCGTAGCGAGAAGTGAGTTTTGCATCAACACGCATTCGTCTCATTGCAAGAATAACAACGGTATCACCTCCAAATGGACGGGCATTCACAAACCCGTAGTAACACATACTTACCGCCTCCGACACCAACCTTCACTCTATACCCCTCTAAGCATTAGTACCTCGGATGGATGGCCTTCAAACCGTAGCGCCTTAGCACGTGTCGAATAGAAAACACAATCTTTATTATTGTGTCCTGCAATATACGCTCCTCAAAACTCCTTGAAAGGCACATAAGCAATTGCGCAACGCTACCCTCTTCATCCGTCCTCCCCACAACTTTCTTCATCGTGTTCCGCCAGGTTGCTGACACGATCCGTAACCCAAAATCTTTTCTCCGCAAGAACACACGACATTGTCCCCATAACAACACCGCATGTTCGAGCGGTCCCACTCTGATACCAACTTTTACGGATCACAGGTTTGACTCTCGAGGTATTACGCCTCAAGGCCGCCCTCCCCTCATTCTGAGGCCGACAAGCTCGAACAACTGGTACACACGCACGATATGAGTAGGATGTTAGGGAGAATACCTGCATATGATCACATCATTAGTGTACTCTTTGGTAAAATAAACATCACGCCTAGTTGTTAGCGTGCTTACTGTGCCGAATGTGTAGATAAGCATTCTCACTGCGTGACACCAGGTGTGGTCATGGCAAACATTGAGTTGAGGATGTGATTCACGAGAATTCAATACATTTAGTACACTAATGTTACCTTAAAAATAATCAAGTCTATGCAATGTATAGGCAAAGACTAGTATTAAAAATAAAAATAAAAAATTGAATAAAAAATAAAACAGAAATAATTAAAGACGAGAAAAAGAAAACGAAATTTAGAAATACCAGACCGGTGGAGCGCTGCAAATTCTCTCTCTGCGCCGACTATCCCCTTCCCATCCCAACCCACCACTCACGAACCACCGATCTCCACCGCCGTACATCTCTGGTGGCGTAACTACTTCAGCCACTACATCCGTTGTCTCTCTTCTGTTCGCTTTCAAGACAAAAAGGCAAGTCCATCCACGGTAAACACGCGCACAGGTATGCATCTGTTTACATTCATAGTTCCGTTTCTACAATTATATTTTGTTTTGGGGTTTGATTTTCTACGATTCTGTACTTTTTTGTTTCTGGGTTATACATAAAATAGTGATCGGTTGATACAGAAGTACAGTCTCATTAAATTTTGTCGATTAACATTTTAATTTTGAGATTTGCAGGGATTGTACATGCTGTTGATTTAAATTCTCCTTTTTTCTGAGTATTTGGTGCATTTACGTGCTTGATTAGCCAGTATATTTGCGTATTAGGTTGAGATTTTTTTATCAGTAACTAAATATCTGAGCCCATGTCGTTGATTGCTGAATTGTCCAGAAAATGATCAAACTCATATCATCCATGTTGCACAATGTGTCCATTTTCACCTTGACGGAACTGACAAGTTCTGGGATGGAATATAACCTATATCTTTCGGTCCTTTTTTAATATTATAGAAATATGGGGTTAATAATTTTTCTTTTGTATGCAATTGATAGTATGTTCCGAATCTTCAGTTTCATCTTCTGTGGATAATAAAATGTTCGGAGTAGGTGAAAACAGTAAACTAAAACTGAAAACTTGAAATGGAAAGTATGAGTATTCCATGGAACAATGAAATCAAGCAAACGAACACACACAAAAACGATTAATGTGGCTATACATATGTGATTATCTGTGAGCACTTTGTGAGCTTGACTGATTGATAGGGTAATTTTCTATGAAGATTGTGAAACTTTTGTTACAATGGCCCGATCTGGATTTTTCTTCCTATGAATGAAATTTCTTTCTTTACTTTTTTTTCCCTTCTTGGGATGCTTTATTCCTCAGATTCCTTTCTTCTTTTGGGATCAATAAGCTGAATTAATTTTATAAAATATTAATTCAATTATGCTCACTAGATTCTGATTAAACCAGTAGTTTTCTGCAACTATGGGCATTATAGTTTTGATACTCAGCAGATTGCATGGAGCTAGAACTACCAATAAGCACTGCAAGGGTGCAGTAACCTGTCATTGATTTCTCCTATCGGCAAGCATCTAGTTCATAAATTTTACCTGACCTATAAAAATTCAGTTGATTTTTTCTTACTTTGAAAAGCTAGTTTATCTGTACTCTTTAAAATTTATAGGATTGGTTAATCTTTGGGGTGCTCATAAATTCGATGGTGACCTTCACCTAAGATTGAGCATAATGGAGAAACAAGTTGATCATCTCATCCTGGATTGTTGGGAATTTTTCATTCGCTCGAATGGTCGAACCTTTACATCATTTTGGAATTGATAAACTAGTAATTGTTGTTTTTGTGAAGATTGTAAAAGATAATTTACCAATTTGTTATGCAGGCTACTTATTATGGTAGGTTTTCATGTGGATCGTGGATCATTTGGTTCTGAGCTTCTGGGAAATCCGTACTGTTAGATATTCCCCTGTTGTCCACCAATCACCATTTTTAGTGAACAATATGCAAAATAGTGTGAGTCCATCCAATAATAGTTCTTTGAGACTGACATCTCAGCAGTCTCTTCGTCATCTGGGACTTTGTTCTCGAATTGCAAATAGACAGCAAACATCCCCGGTTGTCTTTCCAGAAAAACGCAGTAGAGGAAAGACTGCTATAGGAGGCAGCGTTGGTAACAAAAATGAGGATCCTCAGAATGCTAAGAGGGGGGAACAAAGGATTGATATTGGAGATGAGGAGTCTGATTTACTAGGATATGAGGTATTTGCGGGAAAACTGGCTTTGGACAAAAAGAAATGCAATAAGAATGCCGAGGCACAAACATCAAATGAGAATGCTAGCCTGGATGCTGTTGATGCTAAACTGACAAGCAAGGCGTTTATCTGGGGTTCTGAGATGTTGTCCCTTGAAGATGTGATTTCGGTAGATTTCTTTAGATTTATTGTTAATTTTATGTTACATTGTGCCACTTTTCTCCAATTTGGTCCTGATATCTATATATTTTTCCTTTGGCAGTTATCACACTGTGTTGGACTGAGACATTTTACAGTGCATGCATATCCTTGTCGAAAAGGTTCATGTGGCATTTTTTTGAGACGTGGGAAAAGTCGCAAAGACTATCGCTTCATAGCTTCTACCTTTGAAGATGCACTTCAATGGGTTAATGCATTTGCAGATCAGCAGTTCTATGTAAAATGTTTGCCTCATCCTATGGCTTCTAAGAAGCAGGGTTCAGATTCTATTTTCAGTGAATTCCCTCCTGAGTCGTATATCAAATGTAAAAGTCCGGCGAAAATGCTTGTAATTTTAAATCCTCGGTCTGGACGTGGACGTTCAAGTAAAGTATTCCATGGCTTGGTTGAACCCATATTCAAAGTAAGTTTTTCTGGTATTATAGTTTTGTCCGGTCTTTCCTGAGCATCTTCTTAAAGATTTTGTCGTGGTGGTTTTTGGATGTAAAGAATTCTATCTTACATCCCAATCCCACGCTGCTCTTGATTTTTTCTTTCGATCCACTCGTGTGACTGGCTTTACACTCCTCCATGTGCACTAGGTTTTATTTGTGTTCTTTTTTATTATTAGTGCGTTCAGTGAAACATTTAATATACATATTGCTTTGCAAAATAAGTTGTGAAAGGAAGTTCGCAACCTCTGTTTCTATTTTGTAGAATTTGATNACCTCCGTTTCTATTTTGTAGAATTTGATTTTATCTTCTCTGTAATGGAAGACAAATTGGAAATTGGTTTCAAAATAGAATGCAAGATGTAATACTTATATATATTCATTAATTGAAGCTATGTTTTATGTTTGAGCGAGTCCTGAATTTGATTTGATTTTCTTTTTTTCAAGAAAATCAAATAAATAAACACACGTAATCAAAAACTCAATATTTGTTGAGCATTTAAACCCAAATGAAATGTCAATCAATGAAAACACTAACTATGTTTGTATGTGTGTGAGAGAAATAGTTCAAGTGTGCATATGAAGTATAAAAAATTAAAAAAAAAATTATAATTTATTTATTTGTTTTATTGTTGTTATGAAAATGGTTTCCGCTGTCTCTGGATTGTGCGTGTCTTCGCGCGTCTCCGGATACCCGGGCACATCGTGTCTCCGCATAGTGCGGAGGCACTGGCAATTATTATTATTTTTATGCGGAGGCACTGGCAATTATTATTATTTTTTTTCCTGTTACATAACAATTAAGATGTTTTAATTAATTAGCTTTTCCGTGCGGTTCATTAAATGTTTATACAGTCAGATTCACTCTTTAGTTATTCACAGCAAACATAAAAATGAGAAAAAAACATGACCAATATATATGAATAAAAAAACCTTTTCTTCTTCTTCTTCCGCATGTCCTCGTTACTGTCAGCTCTATCTTAGTCCTCCTCTTTATTGCTTCATATGTTATAGGCGAATATTGTTGGGTTCCTCATTCTACGAGCACTGGGAATTACCACAATACTAATATAGACGAACCATGCCTCATACACAATCAAATTGTTGATCCCAATTCAGGGCAAAAGCTCTAATGAAAGTTTTCTAACTTAAACTTATATTATATCAGTCACGGAGATACAGCTTTGCGTCTCCGATGCCGAATTTTTTTTTTCTTTCTTCTTCCTTCAATATTTTTGAATGATTAATACTCTTCTTACACAATCATTAAATTTGCTAATTTACCAAATATCAAACTTTGCAAATTTCAAATCCAACTCGAGGAAAAAAAATATATAGATAAAGAAGTAGAAACTCACCAGCTATTGGTCCAATTTCAGGCTTGGCAACTGAAGAATGAAAAGATGATGAGTCGATGATATAAAATCACTCCAACAAAACTTGGCCTACTTTTTTTTTTTTTTTGCTTTGGCACCAATATTACAGACAATTTGAAACCTTGAAAGAAGAATAATTTATTTGTCGTTTGAAATCAAAATAATAGATTTACTGAATTTGCATGTATTGTGGAAAGTGGCTAAATACAGTATAACTAAGTCGTTAGTGAATTTGCATATAGTGTGGAAAGTGGCAAAATAGAGTCGGTTTGCAGATTTTTTTTAATTTATAATTACAAGTATCAATTAAGTCAATAAATACGGCAAATTATTTATTTTTTTTGTCCACATGTGGAACAGTACCAAACCATTTCCAAACCAGATCAATGTGAAAACCAATGTGACAAAAATGAATAGTGAATTTTTAAGAGAAGGAGGGATATAGCATTTGAATCATTGGAAAATTTTTATAGGATGTTTAATTTTCTTGAAGGTGTGCAATCTATTGGTGAACTATTGACATTGATGCCCTTTATGGTGGCCTCTCATTGGCTTTCATATTGAATATTTGAACTCTTGACATCAATTTTGATGCTTCATTAAGTGAAATTACATACATACTTGTAAAACAAGAAAGTTTTGGTGAAAGTAGTGTGAAGTATTAATAGAGTTGCGTTGGATCAGGTCAGAGCACCTGGAGTGTTGAGGCTCCTACTTTGAATTTGTAAGTTCGTTGATTATGGAAATTGAATGAAAAAAATTGGGTTCCGCATTTTTTTTTTTTTTTTACTTGTCTGCTTCTACACCTCATGAATACAGAATTGAAGCATAAATATATTTGGTTGACCTCTGAATCAAATTAGACGTTTCATAATCTTAATTATAAATTTGAATCAAATTAATTCCCAAATTAGTAATGAATTTATTGGAAATAATTAGATTAGTTTATTACCAAATCCACTCTTTTAACTAGATTCCTCTTTCAGACCTGTTTCCCTTATCCATATTTTTGGCCTTCTCATTTTGTAGAGCACTCAATAAGATACAAGATTTAATAATTTTTTGTAAATCATATGCAGTAACATATAATGTTACCTATAAAGGCGAAGTATTTTCAGTTTTAAGTTATTTCTATGGTTTTTTTGAGAATCTATCCATTTAGATATCCTTTATCCTTTTTGGCATAATTCCAATTCATCAAGATAAATTGACTGAAAATTACTGAATAAGAAAAAAAAGAAAGAAGCATAATTCATTCCTTCTTTTCTGAATATAGAGTTTTATCATAAAATGTGAACATAAACAAAATGTACGAACTAATCATTTCCAAAATCCATCAATATTTAATAACTCTCTATCTAAATATATTTTTTGGCTTCTACCACCTGAGGAACTCCCAAGAGGAGCAAAATGATTGTTAGTGCTTCGCTGCTACTTTCGAAGCGTGGCAGAGAAAAAATCTCACTGTCTCACTTTGTCTCCTTCCTTAGAATGCACTCACTAAAATTTCAGATTGAACCTTTTGTTGCTATAAGAGTTTATGAGAGGTCAAATAATGGAAGGCTAAGCTCACTGAGGATGACTCCACATATATTCGGGTGAGAAGATAACATTAGATGGCAATCGAAATATGTCCTGCATGTCTCGGTAATCTGAATTCTTGCACCGATGGAAAAAAATGCAGGGATCAATAGGTGGAAGTCATAAAAAGAGATCTTCTCTTCCATTCACTTTGTAAAGATAAAGGAAAGTAAAATATAAGTTACACATAGTGAAGGGATGAAATCAATGTTTATTTGGTTTATGTTATTTGTACCTGAAATGCAATGTTGGGTTAAATAGACAGTTCCTGTATCTTCTATTTTGTTACAAGATTAGTTAATTAGTGTTTGATGATATCCTTTGCAGCTGGCTGGATTTGAGTTAGAGGTGATCAAAACAACATCTGCTGGTCATGCTAGGAAACTTGCAGCTAGTGTTGACTTCAGTACATGTCCTAATGGTACTCTACGATTTTTTTCCTCACGGTAACTGTTCAATCTGGTTTTCTTGATGTGTTCGACTACCAATTCCATGATCTTACGTGGTTTCAGGTATTATATGTGTTGGAGGTGATGGAATCGTGAATGAGGTTTGTAGAACTCACATTTCTATTCATGCTTGTTAATTATGTTTTATGACGAGGGAAGCAATTTGTGCAAATTTGGTTATAGTTGTTTGGTCAATGTAGTCCATGTAATAGGCGTTGGCTTCAAATATTACATAATCCTATTCGATTGATAAATGAGCATTTCAAACTTCTAGAGTTTTTATTCATATTCCATACATTTGATATGGTGGTATAGGTCTCTGAGTTTTAGATCAAGAGGTTCTATGGAGTCCTTTTTTAACTTGGTAAAGCATATACATTAATTGGAAGTAAAGGCTTCCCTTTAACTAAGTAAGGTCTAGTTTATATTTGAGATGGGCTTCTGGAAAGAATAATATGTGAATGATTACGTCTATACTTCAAAGCATGGTTTAAAAAGGCGGTAGTGAGGCGCGCCTTGAGGCCCGCCTCACTGTGAGGCGCATGTAGTATGTCTCGAGGCGGTATTTTTGAGGCTAAAAGTATGAGGCAGACGCCTCTAAATCCGAGGAGTACGCCTCAAGGCACGCGTCTCATTGAGCTGAGGCGTGCGCTTCCCTTAAAATA
>CAIGRB010080094.1:0-15750 GCA_903798255.1 Fraxinus quadrangulata | reverse complement strand
TTGTTTAAAAAGCAGTTTTACACTCATCACCTTCCCTCATTCGAATTATGTGGTATCCACTTTTAAGATCAATTATACTAAACATACAAGCACCATGTAATTCATCCAATATATCATCTAACCTAGAAATAGGATGATGATACTTTACCCTTATATTGTCGATAGCTCTACAATCCACGCACATCTTCAAAAGTCTCATCTTTCTTTAGTATAAGTAATACTGGAACGTCACATGGACTCATGATCCCCCTCACGTACCCCTTGCTCATCAATTGTTCCACTTGCTTCTGAAGTTCCTTTGTCTCATCGGGGTTACTTCAATAAGTTGGTCGATTTGGAATGACAGCTCCAGGGACGAAGTCAATCTGATGCTCAATACCTCGAATGGGTGGTAACCCACTAGATATGTCCTCCGGGAACACATCTTCAAATTCCTACAATAAAGAGATAGCCAAACTAAGGGGTGGATTATGTTCCTCAAGATTGAAGAATGATTCCTTATAAACCAACAATATTATTTGTTGTCTCTCATTTATCGCTCTTTTCAACTCACCCCCTTTTGCAAATAAATTCACTCTCGGCTTTTCTCTCCTCTTAAACGACTCTCTTTCTTTTCTCTCATTTGGCTCCACTCTTTTTTGCTCTCTACTAGCTACCTCAACATTTTCCCTCGTACTCACCATCTCACCATTTTCTCTCCATTTTTCCAACTCTTTCACTCTCATTTCTTCCTTATTTTTCAATTTGATTTGGTTCTCGTACACTTGTGCTGGTGTCAATGGCGTAAGGGTAATGGTCCTCCCATCCGTAACAAAGTTGTATTGATTCTTGTACTCATCATGAACAACCTTCCTATCATATTGTCATGATCTACCCAACAAAATATACCCTGTATGTATAGATACCACATCACACATAATCTCATCCGTATACCTACCAATTGATAAGTTGATCAACACCCTCTTGTTCACCTTAACTTCCCCAATATCATTCAGTATTGTAACCTATATGGTCTAGGGTGTCTCAATAAGGTTAACCTCAATTTTTCTAGAAGATTTGTGCTAGCCACATTACTACAGCTTTCCCCATCAATGATCATGCTACATACCGTATTGTTAACGTGGCATCGTGTATGAAATATGTTTTCCCTTTGATGTTCCAAGTCATCTGTCTTGATTTGAGTGTTGAGAGCTCGCATCGTGACCAGTAACTCGCCAACAGCAAATTACATGATATCTCCTTCACTAACCTCCTCCAATGCCGACATAACTTCATAATCATTCTCACTATCACTCACCACCTCTCCATTGTGCAAGATCATCATCATTTTGTTTGGGCATTGAGAAGCGATGTGTCCAGTTTCCAAGCACCTAAAGCACTTGATATCCTGATTTCTAGCTGGCTGTGGCTCTGTTTTGGGAGTTTTTCTGCTAGCCCCCTCATCTTTTTTCCTTGGCATTTCAGTAATTCCTCTCGAAACAGCTTCATCACCTTTGTTATCCCACATTGGTTTCCAAGATGAATTAGAACCCGAAGCACCTAATGGTTGCCTAGTTGTCCCATTCATCTTCAACTGTTTCTCCACCTTCATGGCCACGTGCAACATTTCTTCGATCTCTACATAATGCTGCAACTCCACAACATTAGCGATGTCTTTGTTCAACCTATTTAAGGAACGAGCCATGGTGGCTTCCTGATCCTCCTCCACATTCGCCCTGATCATCAAAATTTTCATCTCCTTATGGTAGTCTTCAACACTCCTCTACCCCTGATATAAACTTTGCAATTTTTGGTGCAACTCCCTGTAATAGTAACTAGGCACGAACCGCTTCCGCATGATAGTTTTCAACTCATCCCAAGTACTCACTGCTCGTATCCGATTCATCCTTCTTGATGTAACTACTTGATCCCACCAAGTTATAGCGTAGTCAACAAACTCAAGAAATGCTACTTTCAACTTCTTTTCTCCCGAATAGTTGTGGCAATCAAATATCAACTCTACCTTCTTATCCCACTTTAGATAAGCTTCTGGATCACTCATTCCCTTAAACGGTGGAATTGACATCTTAATATTGCCCATATTCCCATCCACTTCATCTCCAAAATGACTTC
Organism: Fraxinus quadrangulata; assembly: GCA_903798255.1. NCBI lineage: Eukaryota > Viridiplantae > Streptophyta > Magnoliopsida > Lamiales > Oleaceae > Fraxinus > Fraxinus quadrangulata. Next base: position 13,638 of record CAIGRB010080094.1, on the reverse strand, counting down.
TACCCCTTCTTTCAAACCTACTTCCTCTATTTCTCACCCTACCAATATCACCCACGATCGATGCACCATCATCCATATCACTACTAAATTCATAATCATCATGCACATCCATCATAGGCTCCAGCCTACCCAGTCTCTTTGCCTTTGATTATTCCCTATGAAGATTGGCCACCGATGTGTCTAACATATCAAGCATTTCACTCACATCCTAAAGCACCCGCTCAAACCATCTGCCATGTGATTTTGGTTCGGCTGACTATTTGAATTGGAACCTTCTTTGTCTGACATCCAAATTCTATAGAATTTATGCCTCACAAATGTTCACTCGTGTATCACTCAATTATTGATTTTCCCCTCTATTAATCTCACCACTCTACCTTTTACCACTCAGTACTTTCGCCTAAGTACTTGAAAGAATAAGGTGAACTCAACTAACAATGTATTCACGTGGATCCAATCGAGTATCGATCACGAATTGTGATAGGAGAAAGAAAAAAATGGTAAAGAATGACTCGAAGATAAGAAAGAAGTGAAAAGAAGAGGAATGAATATCAATAAATTATTCAAGAACGTAAAATGGAATAAACTTGAACGATTCTCTTTTGTGTTTTATTTTTTTCAACTCAAAGCTTAAATTTAGAACTGCTGAATATTCCCAGTAATATCAATAATAATTTTTGTTTAATTTTCTTTTTTTTTTTTACTTCGAGAATTCAACCACAAATCCAGCAAAACAAACGAAAATTGATTTGAACTTGTAAATAGTCCGAAAAATAATTTTGACTCTTCTTTTTTTGTACTTTTGGATCAAAACTCAAAAACTAATAACTAACTCGAAGAACGCGAAGAACAATAGAAAAAGAAGAAAACAAGATTCAAAACAATAAAAAGATATAACCTTGATTATTTTGGAGCTGTACTTTGATACCAATTGATGAGAACTACATAGCAATGAACACTACGCAACCCACAACGAGATTGAAGATCCTAAGAAAGCCCAAAGAATAATCCCGATTTTGAGTTTGAACAAAAAATTAAGCGACCAAACAAAAACGAAGCTTGAAAGACCTCTTGATTACACAACACGTGATCCGCACTCAGTATTGAACGCCACAAGAATTTTCTTGATAAGTTCAAAATGTTCTAAGAAGAATAAGGTTTGAAAAGCACAATAGTCTCTTGAATATATCTCAGTAATAAATTTTGTCAAAATGTTCTTACAATGAATAATAACTAAGTACTTATAGGACAAGCTTAAAATCATAATTGTACCGGAATTAACTTACTAAAGTAACAAAAGATTGTAATAAATTAGAATCCTAGTGAAATAAGAAAAATTTGAAATTTTTTTTTTGTCCAGATTCGCTCTATGAGGTCACATAGTACAAATCTATGCGGTCGCATAGAACAAGTGAAATGCCCCTCTTTGTTTTCAGGTGGTATGCATCTGATCGCATGCAAGATTACACTATGCAGTTGCATGGTGTGAATTTTGGCATCTATCTTCCTCCGTTTGAATCAAGTTGTTTCAACCTGTTTCGGTCATCGACCCCAACACGAAACTTGCTCCATTTTTTTTCGACATAATTGCTGATGAAATTTTCTTTCTATGGGGAAATGAAAGCTGAATAAAGGAACATAGTTGTGAAAAAAAAATGAGAGAATGAATTGTATATATTAATAATATAAAAGAGACTCCTCTATATTTACAAGATGACATCTAAATAGAGTAATGAGCTAATTACATAGAAAAAAACCAGGATGAATCTGTTAATTAAAAATTATGGGAAAAACATCAGGAAGAACCAACTAATATTCTATGTTAAATATAATATACTTCTTAATCCCATGAAAATTTCTCATTTTCATCTTTCACTTTTGCATATCTGTAACAGTAAAAAGTTTTCCATATATCATGTCTTCTTAGTCATATAGTGGTCTGATTATAATGCTCTTTTTGCATCAAAGCCTTGAAAGTTAAATGTTCAAGTGTTGAACCATCTGCTTGTACGTAAATTTATTGAAATTACTAGTATTTATTTAAGAAGCGTATAATAAATTTTTTGGAAGTTTAAAAATGTCAGAGTGGAAAAAAAAAATTCTTTAGTTTATATTTGTATCTTCACGCACCTTTTCGGTGCTGGCTGATTTAATTTTTCTTCGAAGATCTCACGTGTAATTTTTGTGGAGACGACCGGATGAGACTAACACAATATTTTGCATGTTTTGATACCATTTTCAGCCACCTCTCCTATGGTGTCTTTTGTAGCTCCCATCAGTGTTCAATTTGATTTTTCCTGTTTCTGGTTTAAGCCAATGGACAAGGCACAGATATTTTAATTTTTGGTGGTAATAAAATGCATGTTTTCCTTGCTAAGTAAGCATTTTCTCTCCTATAATTCTGTGGAATAATCCTAGCCTTGGAGCCAAATGCAAATGCTTCTCCACTTTCAATCTGATCTCTTGGGAAAATGTGTGACAACATATTTTTTTATTTAATTATCGCAAAATTTTAATTGGTTGACTTTCTTTCGTTGATTTTTAGGGTCAAGTTACCATGTGTTATATAGGTTTGATGGAACTATATTTGGATGAATGAAATTTTGACTAGGTCAAAAAATATATATTTAAAAAAAAAAAAAATCCCATAGTAGTTCCTAACTCTCCTCTATAAATAGGGGAGGGATAATATTCATTCTTCCGAAGGAATTAGAAACCCTCCCCAAATCTTTTTTTTTTTACAAAATATTTACCAAGGGAACGACCCTCTTATAATTTGTTCGAGGTTAAACCCACCATATAAGGTCAAACTCCATTTGTTCATTAGGGTTGAACGCCCTTATCTAACGGGGGTTGATCTCCCCGTTATTTTACCCCCAATTTTTTGGGGTCGAGCCCTCTTGCTCGAATATGTTGAGTAGTTTTAGATGAAACATGTACAACTTTTTGTACAGAAATCTAAATTGAGATTCATTGGAAGTGTTGGATAGTTGACTCTACAAAATTTATATTGATATTTATATTCCTGCTAAAAATCTCTATATCAATCGTGAGAATCTTAAGTTTATCATGTGTATGATGCATTCTCAAATATATTGATCCCCATCTTTGGTTTCACTTTGGAACCCCGTATTTAGTATTTTGAACCTCAATTGACTATGTTTGGATGGTATTTGACTCTTTAAGTATTATATATATGATGATTCTTGGTTGCTTGTTATTTATATGAAATGTGGAAGAACGAAGTGTGAATGCTATGATAGACAAAGAAGGACGTAACTAATAGTTCAACTACATTACTGTTATGAAATTAACAAGATAATTGGTAAGATGAAATAAGACAAACAAATACAAGAACACCAAAATTTTACGTGAAAACTCAAGACATGAAAAAAATTACGGTTAGAGGAGGAGTATTTCACTATAATCAAAATAAATGTTGTTTACAAAATATCTGAATGTTCTCAATCAAGATCTAAAGCTCTCCCGAGACTTTATAAATGTTATATTGTGTTTACTATTCGTGGTTCACATATAAATGAACCCCAAACATAAATTTTTAGAAGGATTAGAGTGCTAAAAACTGTTAAAATGCGGAACAGGTCTCTTTTAGAATGAATCGTCGCTCGAGCGCCAAGTGGTCGCCAAGTGAGCACTGTCGCTCTTGTTTTGAGTGCTCGAGCAGGAAATAGGCGGACAACGAGTGAAAATGTGTCAATTTTTTTTCTCTCTGTTCCATAATTTGACCTCTTCAACCAAAACATCAATACCCAATAGAATTTGGGTCATACTTCAATAATTCTTCACCTTGAACCAAATTTCAATGCAAGGAATTAAATCATGCTCTTCTGCAAATTACCAAAACAAATACTCCACCTCTTCCACACAAGTCCCAATTGGCTAAAATCAATGGCAAATGTCAACTATGTTCAAGCAACGATCAAACTTAGCAATGAGAAGTTGGTTTTATCATCCTATCAGCAGGATTCTCCTCAAACTTGTTCACTGCAATATCACTACGAGCAATTAATTCACGCACAAAGTGATACCTCACAACAATGTGATTTGTCTTCTTGTGAAATATGTGATCCTTTGTCAAAAAGATAACACTTTATCTATTACAATAAATTGTAGAAATTTGCAAGTCCTCACTGATTTTACCAAGCAAACCCCTCAACCATATAGTCTCCTTGTCTCTGTAATAGCCATGTACTATATCTCTGTTGTAGGTAATGCTACTGTATTTTGCAAAATAGCTTTCCAATTAATAGCACATCGTCTAAAAGTAAACACATACCTTGTGAGTGATCTTCTCTTATAAAGATTTCCTGCATAATCTGAATCCACATATGTAATAATTATATTTCTATTCGAGAGCCCCTCAAGTATCTGAATTTCCAATGTTCCTTTTCAAGATTTGTCATGTATCTGTTAACTGCATGTGCCAAATATGAGCATGTACAAATCATAATATACATAAGTGATCTCACTGCACTTGATTAAGGAACCTGAGATGTGCAATCAATTTCTTCATCTGACTGTGGACACAAATTAGATGATAATTTAAAGTGGGCAACCAAATTAGTACTGACATCCTTTTCATTATGCATATTTAACTTATAAAGTACATTCTCAATGCACCACATTTTACTCAAATACAATCTGCCAACTCTCATATCCCTAAAGATTTCCATATGAAGAATCTTCATTGTTGCACTCAATTTTTTCTCAAACTCCTTACTGAGCTGAGCTTTCACCTTTCCGAGTTTTACTTTATCTTTGGCTGCTATCATCGTGTCATCAACTTACAAAATTAGATATATAGCTGACTGATCATCATACTTTCTAAAATACACGCAACCATCATAACTGTTTATAATGAAATTATGAGTACTCATAAATGAATCAAACATCTTATACCACTATTTCGGTAGCTATTTTAGTCCATACATGGACTTCTTCAACAAGCACACATAGTTCTCTTTTCCAATAACTATAAAACCCTTTAGTTGTTGCATGTAAATATTCTTCTTAAGTTCTCCTTGCAAGAATACTGTCATAATATCCATCTACTCAAGTTCCAAGTCATCCTTAGCCACAACTCCAAATAAAGCTTGAATTGAGCTACGCATTACAAATTGTGAGAACATTTATGCAAAATCAACACTTGGAATTTGACTATAACCCCTTAGCTACCAATCTGACTTTATATCTGGCCTCTTCAGCTCCTGATGTACCTTCATTTCATTTGAACACCCACCTGCAGCGAACAACCTTCTTCTCCTTGGGTAATTTCACCAAGTCCCATATGCTATTTTTATTAAGTGATTCTATCTCCTCTTGCATAGAAATCAACCATATGTTAGAATCACTACAATTGACTGCTTCTGTATATGTAGCAGGTTTTTCAGTGGAATTAATAATATCAACCACAACCAATGCATAAGCTACCAAGTCTGCCCCTCTATACTTCTGTGGAGGTCTAATCTCTCTTTGAGGTCATCATTTGCTATAGAATACTGTGGTGCTATTGGTGGTAGAGGCAAATTAGGTAAAGTGTTACTTTCATTCATCTCTAAAGTAGACTGATTCGAAGCCTATGTTTTCTCTTTTGAACTAATTTCCAACTCTACCTAAGTATTTTGATTATGTCTCTCAATTTTTTCAAAATCTCCAATAGGCAAATTTTGTACCATTGCAAGTTCATCAAACATTACATTTCTACTAACCACCACATTTTCTATTTCTGGACATCACAACTTATAACCTTCATGCCTTATTTATATTTTAAAAAAAATAAACGTTGCACTTTCTAGATCTTGGCTCCAGCTTTTTATTATTTACATGAGCATAAGTAGTGCACCCAAATAATTTTAAATCAAAATAACTAGAAGGATTTTCGGACCATATCTTTTCAGATGTCTTTTTCTCAATGAAAATTGAAGTTGGGCGATTAATGAGAAAACAAGATGTAGTAGTAGTTTCAGCCCAAAAGGTTTTGGGCACTCAGCAAAAGCATACAATGAACATTTTTCCATCAAAGTTCTATTCATCTGTTTTGTCATACCATTCTGTTTCGGAGTTTCGAGCATTATCAAATGTCTCAAGATCCCTTTTGACTTGCATAATCTGAATAAAATTTCAACACATTATCTTTGCATAGACGTTTTACTTGGTTCCCAATTTGCTTCTCAATTAATGTTTTCCACTCATTGAAAGTTGCAAACACATTACTCTTCTGTTTCAAAAAGAATACCCAAATCTTTTTAAAAAATCATCAATCACTGTCAATAAGTAATAAGCATCTCCTTTAGAAAGCACCATCGTCGGTCGCCAAAGATCTGAATAAATATACTCAAGTGTTCCCTTCGTGTTGTCTTCCTTTGGTGAATCTGACCCTTTTTTTGTTTCCTTAAGACACAATGCTCACATAACTTTAATTTACTGGTCCTGTGTTCATCAAAAAGTCTTCTCCTTCTCAATTATGCCAAAGCATTTTCACTCATATGCCTAGCCACATATGCTAAAGTTTTTTAACTTCTCCATCTACTAAGGAAGAATTAGTAACTGCTGTGTTCCCTATAACTGTCTGCAAAATATACAACTGCGCAGTGCTTTTTTATCCTTTCATGACAACAAGAGCACATTTGCTCACTTTCAAAACTCCACATTTACTAGTGTACTTATACTGCTATGAATCAAGAGTACTAAAAAATATGAGATTTTTCTTCAGTTCTGGAAAGTGCTTACATCAGTAAGTGTCCTGATAACTCCATCAAGCATTCTGGTCCCGACTATATCAACTACAACTATTTTACAAAGTATATTGTTTTCCATAATCACAGCACATCTCGAAACTTCCTCATATATTGTAAACCAATCTTTGTTGGGACACATAAAACGTACAAGTGGAGTCAAGTATCCAATCCTCACAAGGTTTGGAACCATTGTGAGAAATCATAAGAAGTTATCTTTAACTTTGTCTATTTTCTACAATATCAACTTCTCCTTCATTTTCAAGTTGCTTTCCATTATCTGTAGTAGCAAGAGCTATTTTATTTCTGTTTTTCAATTTGTAGCAATCAACTATAATGTGTCCCCTCTTTTTACAAAAGTGACATACCTTATATCTGGACTTCGATCTGCTTCTCATATTTTCACCAAAATTTTGATCTTGGTTCCTCTCAAGAACAATCGGCCCTCAGCTTGACTCTCATATCCAACTACAAGATGATTTATCTTTTCTTTTGACAATAAAGCATCATAGACACCATCCACAGTGAGAGTATTACGACTATAGAGGACAATATCTCTAAATGTCGAATATGAAGGTAGTGATTAAGACAACAACATCAATGCATGATCCTCATCATCATACTTAACTTCCAACGTTTTTAAATTAGCTACAACTTCTTTAAATGTAGATAGGTGATCATCTATTGACGTAAGTTCAGACATTTGGTGAGAATAGAAACGTTATTTTAAGTATAATTTACTGGTAAAACTCTTTGTCGTACAAAGCCGCTCGAATCTCAATCACAACCCAGCGGCACTCTTCTCGTGGAATTGTTATAGGATGAGGAGATCGAAGTCTAGATGGTAGGGTGTTTGGTGGTCCAACATCGATATATGTACAATGTTGGGATGTCCTTTAGTGATCTTGGGATGCATATTGGCATGAGGAGCACTATATACATAGATCATGCCTTATTTATGTATGATTTGTATTCCTAGTGCTGTATCTCGAGTCTCAGTGCAATGATGGATACAAATAAGATCTCTTCAGTCTCGGTGGGTGATGGCAGACTCGTTGGCACTTGAAGGCGTGCATGTTATTGTTCACATTGATATTTAAGCTCATACGGTACACAAGTAATGGGATTCGAGCCTAAAGAGTTAAAAATGAATAAGTTGAGATAGTAGAAAATGCATGAACTTTGACAATAAGATCGTAATGAGACCCCAAAAAAATGTTATAAATCATGCACATGAATATGATCATACATACCGTTTCGACTATATGTTTTTGCATTGTAGGTATAGCAACGCATGTATTGAAGGTTGGTGCCAACTCCCACATAACGGAATGAATGCATACTAGGTACCTGACCGTGGTTAAGTGGATCTATAGCTGGGAAGCCCCCAATGAGGTTACATTTAATTTTGCCAAAATGATTTAGCTTTCGAAAATAATTTATTATATTTTATAATGTTAGTTCTCGAGTGTCTTAATCTCTGCATTTTATGTAAACATTATCTATTATTGTTCTAAAATATATTACTTTATCAATTACAGTTGAATTAAATATTAATGAAATAACATTAAAAATATTTACTAATTTGAGTATATATCTATTCTAAAGTAAGACAAATTTATTAGACAAACATCTATTTTGTGTATATGTTCACTATATTATTAAACGATTTGAAAATTATTTTAAGAACAAAATTAAAATGGTTTGATGTCATTATTTTTATTAAAAATAAGCTTGTTTCTATTTTCACACAGATTAATAAAACTTAATTAATAGATGTTGGGAACTATAAATTTTATATACATTTTTTCTAATATATCCTTGCATTAACTAATGATAATTTATATTTGTTGATAATAATGCACAATAAATAGGAGTACATTACAAAATTAAGATATTGCTTACTCTCCAAAAAAAAAAAAAAGTGATCTATAATTTGGGAAAAAAAAAAAAGCAAGTCTATCTTTGTAAGACGAATGAAATATTCATATAGTTTGGTATTAAAATTAGGGTAAATAGCACAAAACATCGATACATTTCACTGTTATTGTACAAAGAGGCCGTAACTTTCTTTTTTTGTGCATTTTTACCCCTAATTACACATTTGATTGTAAGAAATGTCCTTCCATCAATTTTCATCGAAATTCACTATTAAGTGAACATGAATCCATTTTAATGGAATTATATTTTTGTCTTATAACAATTTTACCCCATTTTCCCTTACACCAATTGTCATCCAAATGCATCCAATTTTTTTTTCCACGAGCAGTTTTCTTTTTCTCTCACTTGAACAATCTTCCCTGATTTCAATATTATTCCCCTTCTCCTCTCCTCTCCTCTCCTCGCCGTTGGTGAAAGCACACATTGAAGCGAAAATAAGTTATTATTTTTGGGTATTTTTGTTTTTCATTTCGAGGGTTTTGACTTCTATTTTCTCAAGAATGGTGGTTACTGAAGTTGCATAGGTGTCTATCATCTTCTAAGAACATGTTAGAAGATGAATTTTGCTTGATCATGCTATAGGAGTTCTAATTGGAGAAAAAGCAGGTAATGAATATATCTGTTCTCTTTGTATTTCAGTTTTGTGTTTTAAATTCATTTTGGATTTTGTGTTTTGAGTGTCCATTTTGAGATTGTTGAAAATGTGTTCTTTTTGGCATTTTGAAAAATTGTTTTGAAAATACTCAAAACACGTTTTGAAAATATTGGCTTGATTATAACTGAAAACACCCAAAACGACAAATTTGTCGTTTTGAGTTTTCTTTGTAAATTTTTAACTTGTTTTCAAAAAGGAGTTTTCGAAAATAGGAAAGAGAATATATTTTCATTGTTTTGAAAAATCGAAAACAGAAAACGACTTGAAAATGGTAAAGAGAACAGGTCCTTATTTTCCATTTTTTGCTTTTCTGTATTCTATTTATTTTCCTAACTTTTTCTTCTATTTTTTATTAAGGCCGAGGATAAATTGGTTTTTTTAAGTAGACTTAACAACCATTTTGGACTATTTCGTTAGTGGGACTACATTGCCAAAAAAATAAATTTGAAGATGATAGAAATGAAATACATAATATGCCCCTGTTTGGTACACATTAAATTTTTCATTCTCATTATTCTACATATTGTCAACCACACGTTCTTCAATAAAATAATATTTTCTATCACATCAATAACTTTTTTTTTTCAACCACACATTTTCCATCAATCTATTATTTCAGAATACATTCTTCAAAAATAACGTGACTTAAACATACCCTATATAAAGTACCAAAAGAGGCAACGATTGGGAACAGTGACTCAACTTTTTCTTGCTTATTTTCATTCCACCAACTACCACCGCTTTGATAACTTTCACCGTGTTAATTGACCTCACCGTGTCGTATAATTGACCCAACCACCACGAGACAACTTTAATATATACAAGTCAATCTCTCTTGCATTCATCTTTCTCATCTATTGCTTTCTGTCTTATAAAAAATATAACAATGGGTTGGTTCTCGTATGTAGATCTATGTCCATTTCTCATGGTTTTGCTTGAGAAGCTGGCCTCTGGTGAGCTTCTGGAATTTCTGCGTCGTCTAGGAATCGATGCCCAGCTGAAAGAATGGCGCACAACATTGTTGATGATACAAGCCGTGCTTACCGATGCCGAAAACAAGCAAATGGACAACACAGATGTGCATGAGTGGCTGATGGATCTAGAATCGTTGGTTTATAAACTTGATGCCTTGGTGGATAAGTTGATCGCTAAAGCTTCACTTGACAAATCAAGGGAAAATGAAGGCAGCACCAGTATGGTATGGAAGCTTATCCCCACTTGTTGTACTAATATTTTTGTCGATGATTCCATGCTTGATAGCGGGACTGCCTCCCAGATTAAAGATATTAGTGGCCAGTTGGAAGGTCTATCAAAAAGGATTGGTATGCTCAATTTGGTGGAGAATGTGAGGGGGAAGCCTTACGGAACGGGAGAAAAATTCCAACTAGCTTCGTTTGTGGAAGAATCTGAAGTACTATCGGATGCCTATTCCCTTTCCTAGATCGGTTTGGGAAACCCTTAGTTTTGTTAAGAGGAATATTTTTGTTTTTGAAATTGTTGAAAATAAGATTTACGCGTTATTTAAATTAGATTTTAATCTAACTCAAAGTCAAAAAATTAATATTAATCACATATTTTATGAATCTAACAACTTTTTAACCATACATTTCAAAAAATTTTATCAGAATTTACTAAAAATCTAATTTTAATCCCCACTAAATACATAGATTTATTCTTTATCTAACAATTTTATTGAGTAGTTAGACATAGTATCTACTGATGTAAAATTATAAGATCAAGACTCCTCGCTGTTTTTGAAAATTAAGTGCGTATTTATCCTGTAACAAAAATAAATAAAATTTTGTGATTTAGAGTCCTATTTACTGGAGAAATATTATTTTATGAATTGCCATGGGAACAATGCAATAAAGAAATGCCAGAAGATATATAGAGAAAAAGATTATGAAGATATTCTTGTAGGCAATTTATTTCCCAATTTGGCTACTTGTACACCAAGTTTTACAGCTTCGCCACCTATTGTGAGGGGATTGTAAAATCTTGGTGTACATGTAGCATCTCTCTTTATTTCCATATCATTCTTCTGTAGCTAACTGTGAAGCGTCTAGAGAAATTGCATTATAATTGTTTATTTCGATTCCACTGCTGTATGATTTCTCAAGAAATTTGGAGAACCCTATTCTACCAACCTAAGACAGCTATAACATAGGTTCAGTGCTCTTGTAGGAGTGATGAGCGAAGGGAGAGAGGGGAGAAGAGCAAAGGTGCTCACTACTTGAGTGGTGCTAATTTAAGTCAGGTATATTTGTGTATTTTCTCGTGTGAGATGACGTTAAATGATAATGTCAATAAAGTGAATTTCATATTAATACATTTAATTGGCCTTTTCCTAACACACACACACACACACAACGTCACCATCACCCATCACATGGAATAATCCCGTATAGATAACACAAAGAAATTGTACAAGTGTCCCATTTTCTAGTAATAAAAATGCGATAATTTTTTACAAAAAATTCAACAATTTGGTGTCAAAGAGAGGTGAACGATGGACGAATTTTTCAAGTTTCTTGAGATCGTACACAATTTGAGATTATGAAACTTCCATTAAGTTTGCTTGATAATGAAGAGGTTAGTAAAATCACAATAGACAACTTACAAGTGATTGTTAGAATTAAGGGGCACAACAATTAAAATTACACCACATGACAGACATGCATAGAATAATATCTCCAGAGGTCTAGACTTGTTGGGCGTTGTTAGTGGTAGTAACATGACACAATTACATGATATGCTATGACTTTGAAAAAATGGAAGATTAAAGCAATGTTTTAAATATCGGTCTGAGCCTTAACTCGAAAAAAAATAAAGGTTCAAAGGTCAAATGATTGAACTGGAGTTGAACCAGTGACAAGAATATTAAATAAAAAAATATATATTAGAAAATAAATTGTTTAAAATTTGAAATAGTGAGTTATCTAACGTGTCTATGTTATTAAGTTGTTAAATACTTGGTAATTTATTCTTTCATAATAAATTAAGAAGACCATTCTCTACAACAAACTCCATTCTCACATTTTTAATCAACAGCCAAAAATACTCTCTTTATACACATGAACGGTTTAGATTATACGTATTAATTATATGTGTATAATGTATGTATATTAGTGTCACTTTTAATCAAAAATTGACAATATCGACGATAGATTTTAGAATAAAAGTTTTTGTAGAGAATTTACCAGCTATTCGAGTCTCTCACACTCCATGGTACATGAATAGTAAATTTTCAAATACACCATTACTTGCCTTCGGCAAAGACATGAAATGACCTTTTGTTCTTGATAATTTTACGAAAACTTACACACTAATGCAAGTAAAAATTCATTCAAATAATCAAATATTAAGCAGATGTGCACAACACACTTATTATATCCATAGGTACAAAGCAAAACATTAAAAACTACGTTGCAGATAGTTCATTAACCAATATGCTTTTTGTTTTTATTATACTTTAAATCACATTTTTAGTAGATATTGATAGAAGTTGAGAAATGTATGATTAGAAAGTTATTGATCCAATAAAAGGTGGTTAAAATTAATTATTGACTGTATTAAAATTTTGATTTTAATTTTTCATCAAACAAAATTAGATGCGTGCCCCGAAAGGTCCCCCTCCCCTCTGGCCTTAGGTGGTGGTAGTGGGGTGGGATTGTGGTAGATAATGAAGATGTTTATTTTCCATTTTTCGCTTTTCTGCTTTCTGTTTATTTTCCTAATTTTCTTTTTCTTCTATTTTTTATTATGGCCCAGGATAAATTGGTCTTTTTAAGTAGACTTAACAGCCATTTTGGACCATTTTGTTAGTAAGGACTACAGTAGCAAAAATAAAAATGAAAATAAATTTGAAGATGATAGAAATGAAAAACATAATATATAAAGTACAAATAAAACTGTTCTATGTGTACAGAAAACAGCATACAGAACAGATTCAAAACACTCACAGCAGGGGGGAGGTTTTTTTATTTCAATATTTTACTCACATGGGATCCACCCCCATGTAGTGTTCTGGCAATTTCCTGTGAAGACAAAAAGAGGCAAGGAACAATGACTCCTAATTTTTTGGGTTATCCTATGAGTACATAGCTCATAGCAATAGGGCATTTCCCTAACTTTTTCTTGCTTAATTTCTTGATACTATTATCATACTAGTTTGAACTTCTCTTACCATCACCACTTGACAACTTTCACCGTGTTGTATAATTGACCCAACCACCACGAGACAACTTTCATATATACAAGTCAATCTCTCTTGCATTCATCTTTCTC
>CAIGRB010080050.1:0-13129 GCA_903798255.1 Fraxinus quadrangulata | reverse complement strand
TTTTTTATTCTGAAAGTAAATTTAGTTTTAAAGGGGAAATATATATTTTCTAATAAAGAAAAATAACATAAATTAACTTGATTATTGGAACATTTCAAGACTAATTAACGGGCAGTTTAAAGAATTTAGGAATTTCAAGAAGACTAATTAGTTACAATAAGATCTTTTTTGTGTTATTTTATATAATACATATTATATATGATATATAAATTTTTTTGTAGTATATCATAAAATATTTAAATTTAATGGGTAAATATGATTTTTCCTTATTGAACATAAAAATGAATTGTCTAATGAATCAAGTGGTGAATGTGTACCATAGATCTAATGTTTCCCATCATGAAAAATTGTTTAATTCGACCACATTTGATGCTAATATGCTCGTAAAAAAAATCATGTGTAGGGACCTCTTGATAATTTTTTGTCTAAGATCTTAAAATTTTCAAGATCAGCCCTGGAAGATTGAACACAATTTGGAATTTGGAGGTTAAAGAATGTAGCAAATGCATTTATTAACAACTAATAAAAGAAAATGAATAGAAAAATCAAATACGATACTACATTTACAGTTTTCTCCAAATTATCTAATGCTTTTACCTCATCTAAATATTGATGCATCTGATCTATAGATTCCTTATTAGTATGCAGCCAATTTTTAGTATAAATCACCGTCTCAAAAATCTTTGGCACTCAATAAAATCATAAAGAATCAAGAATCTGACAATTAGTAGCGAATGTAGGTTTGGAAGCAATTGTGGATATTTGAATAGTTAACACATTGAAAGGCAATCGTATACTTATTTGTATTCAATTTCCACCTAAATAATATGTCAAAACGCCTATTGATCAAATCTTCACAACGACTACTTGAATAATCTACCAAATCATTATAGCAAATAAAAATAAAATTTGGTAACTAAGTTAACAAATAAATAATAAATTGTGACCCAACCAAGAAATTGAGACGCAAATAAGACAAAAAAAAAAATGTTCAACGCAAAATTTAAGGGAGCTCAACACAGATTTGAACAAAACAACACAACTATCAATAAAATATAGCAAAAAAAAAAGGATAAACTCACGTAAAAATTGAGTCGAAATTCGTGAAAATTGTTAATAGAATGAAAAGAAATTGTGTGACTTTTTATTAAGATATATATTTAATTGTCTACTCAATTGTGATGGGCAGCCCATGAATATGATTCAGCAATAGTCGATCAACACTTAAGCCAATTTGAGGTTTTGCATTCACAATTATGATAACGATGGGTACTTGAGTATAATTTAATTAATTAATTGTGATGGATAATTGCTTAATTTGGTTCGGCCAAACATGGATGTATCTTTTTAATTAATATATGTCCAGATAGCCTAACTGCTCCTACCTAAAACAATAAACAGAAAAGCATCCTGCTCATTTTCAATTAAATTAACAATGAAAAACTGGCAAAGTTTTGATTTTTCTCCATTACAAACTAATCTAATTATGGATGACCAATGAATCGNTTAATTTGGTTCGGCCAAACATGGATGTATCTTTTTAATTAATATATGTCCAGATAGCCTAACTGCTCCTACCTAAAACAATAAACAGAAAAGCATCCTGCTCATTTTCAATTAAATTAACAAAGAAAAACAGGCAAAGTTTTGATTTTTCTCCATTACAAACTAATCTAATTATGGATGACCAATTAATCGATATTCAATCTTATCCTGAAATGAGTTTCACAATACCAGCCCAAATTCGATTAGCATGAACAGTACAACATAATTAAACTTCATAAGATACCACGAAGTCTTACTATTCAATCAAAAACTCGAAATTAAAAATAAAAATCAAAGCAAATAGTTACCAATTTTTCGCCCATAGTGGCTTGAAATGCACCGTCAAGCATATCTTCCCACCTCTATACATCTGCATAAATTCCAAAAAAAAGAAAGATCAAAAACCCATAAAAAATCAATTCCCCAAAAAAGTAATAATCAAAATAAAAGAAACCTTTTGTGTCTTTCCATCTAGCTGTGGCAACTCCAGTTCAGGAGCGGTGGCTGGTTAAGTGACAGGGATATCGAATTGCAAATCAAACTCGTACTTGAGGAGATTATGAATGTACCAGCACTTGCCAGTCCAACGGGTTCCCTCCGGATTGGCAGCAGAGACCCGAAACCAGTCGTTGTCCTTGGCCTTATTCATTGATGTATAGTCGATCAGGGCCTTTTACTCCTCCTTCAAACGCTGCGTCCAAGCTGCGCCGTCGCGTGGGCCAGCCTTTACAGACAGCAATGGGATCTGAGTCAGCGTTGATTTTGTTGTGGGGTCCCAACCCTCCATCTTTGAGGGTATACTGGACTCGAAAGATACAGGTCTTTGGGCGGATGGTGCAGGAGAGAAGGGGGTTTGTGAGCTAATGAAGAACGCGTCAGTTATAAGCAGCAGGACTGTTGTTCGGTTAAGAACTGGTTCTCCTGAATTATTTGCTCGTTAGTCCCTATATTTTAAAATATAAACAATTAGTCACTTAACTTTACAGTGTTTATGTCACTACTTATTTACTGGAATATAAGGGTGCTAATAAACATCTTTAAATCGTCAAATTACATTTACTTTTTAAAATCATCAATTTGACGTCACATGGATCAATAAAGATATGTTTGGATTTTTAAGTGTACAGAAAACCCTTCACAGACTTTTGGCAGCAGCTAATGACAGGAATATCTCCCTGTATTAATTCTGTGAAAAACTTTCTATAAGTGTAGCAAAACTTGATAGTTTTGAAGGTTTGGATTTCAATATTCTAAACGGGGATTTGAAATCAACTAAACCTTTTAAAAATTAGAAAATCAATATGTGAAAAATTCTAAATTTTGCAGCAGAGAGTTACACTTCCAAATTATAATGTTAATCCCCAATAAACTAACAAGCCTCCATTTGGTTAATTTGTAGATGATTTATAAATTATTTAAATAAATGGTTAAACTTTATTTTTAACCACACATTTTAACGGATTCACGAGTATTATCCGCTTGTTCACCACTCTTTTCTATCAATTTATAAATTAAATCGTTTATTAATCTTCCCAAGCAGATGCTAAAGTATTGAACCCTTGTTTTAGTCTCATTTTTCTCAAAACTCATTTTCAATAACACATTTTTTCATAAAATAATTTTAAATGTAAACCCCAAAATTTTTATTTACTTTTTAACACCACATTTTCGTAAAAATCACAACTACAAACTCCATTTTCCCAAAAAATGAAAAAAGAAAGGGTCAAACGGGGCTAAATTGTGAATCTAAATAGAGTAATCATACAAGTTTGACAGATTAGTTCAATTTGTCTTTATTTCTTTCATATTAGGGGCTGGGCTGCATACCCTCCTTCAAAGCTTTGTTTTTTTCACTTCATTTTATGAGTAATTATCAACGAAATGGAGTTCAAAAATAACTAAAAAAACACGCTAGAATTCAGTTTATTCAATATAAAGAAGTAGAAAGTAGCAACATGAAAGACTACATTACANACAACATTACAACAAGAACAAGTGAATTCAAGATTGAACTTAACAATTAAAATGAAACGCGAGAAGACTGATTTTACACTTCACTTCTTCTTAGCCTTGCACATAGCCTTACTCTTCTTCTTCTTCTTCTTCGTCATCGTCATCGACGTCGTCTTCTTCTTCTTCTTTTTCTTCTTGTTGAACGGGACTCTTCAATGTGATACGCTTATGCTTCTTGTTCAGGAAATTCATTAACCATATAGCAGAAGCTTTTGGAAATCTTGTCAAATGTCCATTAACATAATCTACATAAAAAATGCCAAATCTAACACTGAATCCTGCGGCCCATTCAAAATTGTCGAACATTGACCATATGTAGTAAGACTTCACTTGTACACCTTCTCTGAAAATAAAATTAAAAAAAAAAAAAAAATCTTCAACAACTTTTTTTAAAGAAATAGTTAGATAGTTTAATAATTTACAATTAGCTTTGAGATCAGACAAACAATTATATGAATGATGACTTACCGCATTGCTTTTTTAACGTAGAAGAGATGGTCTACGTGATATTTTATTCTCGTCTCATCAAATCGAGCTTCAGAAACTGTTAGTTCCGTATTGTTCACTTCATCCACCCCTACAAAAAGTAAGTCGTCCAATAAATCACATTAAAAATGGTTAACATTACTAAACAATTCTTATCTTTAAAAAAAGTACAATAAACATGCTATGAATTTACCATTCTCTGTAATGTAAATGATGGGATCATCATATTTTTTCTTTATATGAACCAGTAAGTCGTAAATCCCGTGTGGAACAATATTCAACCAATGCGAACCGGCCTGACATTAACAAATGGTAAAATTCTATAAGCGCCAGAAAAAAAAGTAGTTATTTGGCCTCTCTATTTAAGAAAAAAAACATTTTTCTCTTTTTTATTTTTAATCATGTATTCTCCAATAAAATATTATATTATACATAAATTCGAAATTTTTTCTTATTTTTTAGCCACACATTCTTCAAAAAACCACTTTTCTAACATACATTTTTACCAAAATCTATTTTTAATGTACAGGGGCTTAATCTAGTGGGACAATTATGAGAATATAGTCCACTACCACAAATTGTCGAAATTACTCTATCTTGCACGAAAATATGTTATAGAACAACTGTTGGGATTGTTTAATCTCTTCTCTATTTTCTCTCTAAATAAAGTCAAAAGAATACCTTAGGACCAATAGGCTTCCCATCACGTTCATCTACAAAAAATGAGTGAGTGAGCATCATTTGGCAAGCTTAAGTTATAATTATTCTTAGAACAAGGTCCCTATACTTACCTGATAATGTGATTTCCTGGTCAGTTTCATAACTTAGTTTTGTACAATGTTTCTTAGGTGAATTTCTAGCATAAACAGAAGTGTAATAATTTATGCCTAGAAAATCATATGATCCTTTCACCAACTTAGCTTGTTCATGTGAAAATTTGGGAAGACGGTCTCCAACGTTAGCCCTCATAGTTGATGGATAATGACCTTTTACTATCGGTTCTACAAACCTGAAAAAGGACGGAAATGAGAGTTACCGAGACTTGTGTTCTCCAACATAATTTAGTTTAGGGAGCTATTTTATGTCACAACTAATATTCTACAAAATTAATTACGCTTCTAAAAAATGTGACAATGTTTATATAAGGAATAACTAGGGTGGGACTCTCCAACCTTTCAGGTAGCATGAAAAGGCTCTTCAATCTTCAAAAGTGAAGTCTTACCTCCCAACTAATTATACACTACGTGACAAAATTGACGATGTAGAAGTTAAAATCGCATGCCATGTTAAATTGAGGGAAATATTAAGTGATTTAATGATTTTGCCCTCTAACTTCAACTCACAAAAAGTCACCTACAATTTTAACATCTGCAGAGTCGAATTTATATATAGGAGAAGAAGTTTGTATTTACATCCACACTCTAAATTTGACAATACAAATTTTTCCTCATAAATCTTGTAAACTATACATTTTTGTCTTCAAAAATCTTATAAAGGCAAATAAACAGTGGAAGCAAAAAGCATAAATGTGTGAAAGTAGTGTGCAGCCATAAACCATGAGCATGAAGAAAACAAATTCAATTCCACTAATTCAAGCAAAATATCAAGATAGATTGATCAAATTGGGACAAAATTCCACTACTTTTATTTGGTATTCAAAAACAACCAAAAATCAGAAAAGCTATGTATAACTTGGGCTAAATACAAAAATGTAAAAAAGAAAAACATAATCCAATAAAAGACCTAGATAATTATAGTACAAGAAAATAAATATTAAAAATATCAAAAGCCACAAAATAAGCCACGGCCACGGCCACGGCTTCATCAGGAAGTGAACAAATTATGTGCATTGGCTTCTAGTAAAAGAATGAAATGAGAAAAGCCACTTGCCATCCCAACATAAAATCGATAGCCCTTGAAGCAGCGTCCTTATCTCCTGCGGCATGACGGAGTGGCTCAAACCACTGTGAGACATTTGTCACTCCTATCTTGCCGCCTTGATGTGCCTGTACATATTTAATTGTATAAACTATACATTATGTTAAAATTGTGTAGGTTTTGATGTTAATATATCGAAAATGTTACCTGATATCTTTGCCTGTAAATATCAACAGCTTGTGCATGTGAAAGGATCAAATTGTGTGCCACAATATATGGTTCTGTGCCCGGCTTTCGCTGGGAGCAATGAACTCGAGCCCCAGGTTTACATCTATGAAGAGAGTGAGCAGTTATTGGCTCTACTGAATTTTCACCCCGAGCAGGTGGAAAATGACCCGTCACATAACCTTGAACAGCAAAGGACCATGGCTCATTCAGTGTGATCCAATATTTCACTCGATCACCAAATTCCCAAAAGCAAACTTCGGCATACTCACAAAAATCATCCCTATTAATTAAACGGAAAATTATCAATATATACTTATATGGTTCACTATGTTTTTCTTTATAATAAATTTTTTTGAGGAAATTTAATTTGTGTACAAGAACTTGATTTGATAATACAAATATCCAAAGGTATTTTTTATTTTTTTAATTTCAAAGGAATTAAATATTGTATCTCTCTTTAAATTTGCTTTCTTTGTTATTAAATATGCTTTTGAAAATATCTAAAGAAAATGTGCATTGTTCAGCAAAATTCAGTTACGTACACAATTCGAGAATCTAAGAAGCCTTCATACTCATCTTCCAAACATTGGGGAACATCCCAGTGAAAAATAGTTGCACATGGTTCAATTCCTACAAAGAAGTAAATATAAGAATTCAGGGTTGTAGCTCTTAGTTTTATATTTTAAATAAAACCATAAATCTTAGCATTACAATAGTGAAATAAAAAGAAACAAACAGAAATTGTTACAAAGCTAAAAATGAAACCAAATGGAGTCTAATTAACCTTCGGCAAGAAGCAAGTCTATGATCTTATTATAGTAGTCAATTCCTTGTTGGTTTATGCCGGCGCTTAATCTTCCTCCTAAAATACGAATACCGAAAAAAAAAAACTTCATTTCTGACAAAATGATGCACAAATAATTAATTCTTATTGTTGGTGCTCCATATATACATACCTGGTAGTACTCTAGCCCATGCAATTGAAAACCTATAAGAATCCAAACCCATTTTCTTTATCAAAGCCACATCTTCCTGCAACATTCGTGAAAATATTAAAAAATATTCTGCTAAAGAACTATTTTCCTGATAATGTTCATCAACTGGATTACCTTGATCCTGCTATACTGATTAATAGTAATACAAGCATTTGTTCCACCATGAATTTTACCTGCCACTCCAATAAACACAGGAATTTACGCAACACATATTATAAATTCACATATATATGTAAACATAAAATTCTTTGTGTGTGTGTACACGCGTATGCTTGATTACTAGAGAGAAAAAGAGACCAGGTGTTCTCATTGTGAAGACATCCCAGTTGCTGAGGCCTTTTCCATCTGTGTTCCAAGCGCCTTCAACCTAAAATACACGTCATTAAAGAAAACAAATTAACCAAAAACACAAGCAATTTGCAAGCTTTTTTTTTTTTCCTTTTTTGAGTGATATGATAAAAGTTTAATATAGTCGTTCTTCAAGATTTATACATATTCAGATTGTTTTAGCATTTTCTTTGCGAATACTTGACATACCTGATAAGCCGATGTTGCAGAACCAAAGACAAAATCCTTGGGGAAATCAGAGCGCTTGATCTTGGCTTTCGTGTAACCAACTTGGAAACAATCCATTACTATAAAATGTAAGGGGCAGTTAATTTGAACTTTGAAGTGGAGAAGATTGAATTCTTCGTGAGAATGAATCAGGTATTTATAGAGAATTATGAGGCCATGAAAGGAATGTCCAAATGTTAAGCGGAACAACATTTGTATTTTGGATAATTATATTCACACTATAATTTTTATTTGTTACACCATATTTTAATTATACTTACAGCCTGCTTGGGAGTTTTTTTCACTGATCTATTTTGAGAGTACCGTTTATGAGCTAAAAGAACCCGTTCATGCTAGTTTTTTTTTACACCGATTTTGAATGACTTAAAAATCATCCAAAATTGGTATAGTGTAATTTTGATCGGTTCTCTCGACCCATCAAATCAACAGGTTTTAACCATTTTCTCATATTTTATTCTAATTTACCCTTTGTAAAATAATTATTTCCAACTAACATATTTAATTCCAAACTAAAGTATATTACTTATAAGATAAAAAATACATTAACTAAAAAATTATTTATAAGCAAAAAAATTACATTATAATTATAAAATCACTTATAAGACAAAATATTATTTATAAGATAAAAAATCACTTTTATGTAAAAATTATTTAAAAGTACAAAACTTATAATTTGTAATTGTAAAGTCTACTTACAAGTAAATAATATTTTTAAAAAAAAATTACCTATAAATAAAATATCATTTATAAGTAAGAATTTCATACAATAAACTATAAACTGAAAATTTCATTAATGGGCATATTTGTAATTTATTCTTTTAAAAAACTTTTCAAATCGATGGATAATAAACTCTTGAGTTGAACTCTTTTAAAAACTACTATTAAAATAACTCAAAATTAGTTCACTCATAAACGCTTAAAATCAGTCATTTAAAAACGCTCGTAATGAGTACTCCAAAACTCCTAAGCAAGCCCTTAAGGTTCTCAATCTTTTTTCATTATAGAATTTATGTTCCTAACGAATTTCATGACATTCTTATTCTTAAATTTTTCATTAGTTAACACATTTTATATATGATAACAGTTTTTGTCCAAAAAGTCAATTGAAATAGTGTATAATAACTTATTTTTTCATCATATTTTTAAAAAATAAATAAAAAAGTATGAAAAAATATTTTTCCCTCATTTCAAAATATGAAAACAAAATATTTTGACATAAATCATTATCAAGAAGGAGATGTACTAATTAATAAAAAGTTGAAGATAAAAATTCAACGAAAATAATTAAGAAAATAATTGCCACAACAATCAAATATTGATGAGTTTAACTGTAATTAAAATGTGGTGTAACAAATAAAAATTGCGATGTCAATATAACCACGGATTAATTAATGTTTATTTTAAAAAATTCTGCATAAGCCCTACATTTTTTATGTTCGTAAATTTTACAAACATAATGGTAAATCCCCTCTTGCCTTTTCCCTTCTATTGATGTTCATCAACTTTGCTACTAAGGCCATATTACAATTCAAAGTTTTAATTTAAGCGTCATATGACAATTAAAATGATCTGAAAGTGCCTATGCGCCGGCCTGGACAATCATCATGCGGCTGCTTTGGCTATCCATTATTATAAAATGTTAAGGGCAGTTAAATTTGAAGTGGTGAAAAGTGATTTGTTTGAGAGAATGAATCAGGTAGTCATAGAGAACTATGAGAGCCTGAAAGGAATATCCAAACGTTAAACGAAACAACGGCTGTATTTTCTATTGTTGGATTAATGTTTGAATTAAAGATTTTCTGCATAAGCCCTACATTTTTTTTGTCAGTAAATCCCTACATTTTTTATGTTTGTAAATTTTATCTCTCTTTTTCCATTCTATTGATGGTCATTCAGCTTTACCACCAAGGCCAAAAAAGTAGCAAGATATATATATAAAGTCCTATATGTCCGTTTTGTTAATAACGTAGATAAAAAACTAACACAGACTTAGATGGAGGTCTATGCCTGACATTCAATAAATGATGTAATAAAATTGAACTTGTTATGCTTCGCGAATGAGGCTCCAAAAACAGTCACGTGGCAATCATACAGCAAGTAAACCCAGGATGAACCTCCATGGATGAGGTGATGCGATGCGATGCAAAGTGCTGTAGCTCCAATTCGAGTCCATTGGCCTCTAAGCGTACGAGACACGTTCTCTAAAAGACCTTCCATATAATATCTTCTATAATTGATTGACGTGAACTCTCTGTAACAGTCGCTCTACAACAAAATTAATTTGTCAATCTACTCTTACATGCTAGCCTAGATTGTAGAGTGGGGCTAGTACTTGTCAGAAACATTAAATGCCCGATGATAAGACCTCCATTACAAACATTAAAAGATCAAGATGTTGACCCAGTGAAGTCGTCGATAATATGTAGTCATTGTTAATTCAATATTTTATTTTAATGATGAACTATTGAGAAAATGATCTGATTAAGACACCGTGGTTGACCCTTGATTCTCGCACCAGTTGACAAAGATAGGAACTCGGGGGGATTGCATTTTGCTTCTTCTTTTGCGATTTGGAAGGAATCCCTCTAGTGGTTAGGTAATTTGTCTAACGTTTTTCAAATGCATACTGTAGGACAATAGTGTTGAGTCGGACACAATTTGGTGCACATTTCTAAGCAAAAAATTCAAGTTTGGGGGTACTGGGATTGACACCCACGATAGTGTGTCAACATCCACACCAAGTTTGTCAACCGCCCACCCCTTTTTTATTCCCCGAACTTTTATGATTTTACTTGTGGGGACCCTAGTTTGGGCATGTTAGGTGAGTTTTAGCATTTTTCCTACGTCCATTGACTTCCTATTATTGTTTTAAAATGACTTACCGCACAATTAGAGGTAAATATAAATAATATCACCTACCCTAAAAGACTTGTGTTATTATGTAATTGGCATTACATATTGATGTTATCGCGTGGTTATTGACATGTTATATTTGTGGAATGGAGCAAAGGCGTTAATTAAGCATGTATTGTATACTGTTATTCATGTTGAATATTTGAATTATTGTTAATGAGTGAAGAGAGGCAAAAAGAAAAATAACAATTTGGGATTTGGGATTGAAGGGCTAGAAGCCAAGTGAAGCTCGATTACTTAATCTTAATCTAAGGACAAAGTAAAATTGGCATGGTTATTCACACGTATTTGGAGACTTGAGCATGGAATAAGTTAAATTTTGTGTAGCAATATTTGAGTGGTTTCTTTGAAGTAAATGTTTGGACACAAACTTGAGGCACTCATGGTATTAAATTCAACCTTGTTGCACATGAGGGGTATTTGATAAATGTGCTACGTACCCTTATCTAGATCTCAATAAGGCTTTTGGGCAGTATCTTATGGGGTTGAACAAAAAAAAAAGGTTAAATTGTAAAACCAAATTGAATCACTGGTTTGATACCATATGTTTGTATATACGTAGACGTTTCAACAATTCGGTTTTGAACTGTAACAAACAAATAATAAATGGTTCAGTTTATTTTCAATACTTAAAAAATCATTAAAATCAAATTGAACCGTTTATACTACTACTTGAAAAATCCTATTGATTAGTATAATCTATAAAGAAATGTGGATTTCCGAAAATAACTAAAATGAAATGGTAACATTTTCTTTATATGGTGAATTTATTTAGTAGTCAGTCTTAGTTTTTCAATGGTTAACCCCATACGAGATGCCAAATGACAATTCAAATAATTGTATTTTTAGTTTTAAGCTTGTATTGATACTAAAAATTTGTAATGTTTTGTGTTTTTAAAAAGTTGTCCAAATTATATATTTAGAATCAAATTTCTAAGTAAACACACACACACACAATGAATATTTGAGATAATGAACTGGCTAAGCCGCCATCGTTGACCCGTTATTATCGTACGAGTTGACAAAGTTATTGACATACGTGAGTTTAATTACAATAATTATTACATTCGTGTAGGGTTAATAAAAAATTAGATATTCAACTTTATCTTTATTTTCCTTCTTGTTTTGGTTGTATTATTCTACGAAATGAATTTATTTCAATTTCTAACAGTTGACCTAAGATTAAAATATCCCTAACTGTACAATTTGCTTGTCGCTTAGTATTTAATAACCACGGATTTATTTCAATTTCTACTTTCCAATCTTATTATTGTTTAATGTAGATTTAAACGACTTACCGCACATAAATATTAATATTATCACCTACCATACAAATTTGTGTTATTATTGTTGGGTTTTGATACCCAATAAATTATGGGCAATGCTGTTAAATCGTTTCTATTGGATTATATTTCATAGGCATCGGTCGATGAGTGAAGTGAAATGTCAACACCACAATCGAACAAACTTATCACGTAATCCACTTGGACCATTTGAAGCAGCCTAATTATATTAGTGTTACTCATGGCCCAACTCAAATACTTGGAAGGCTTTAAGCCCACTTATCTCATTTGTTATTGGGCTCTATTATTTGACCTAAAGCTCATATCTATTCCTAACCTATTTAATGGCTTGGTAATTACTATTGAATGTAGAGTAGCCGGTTTCCATTGGAGAAGAGAAAAACGATTCACTTGTTTGCTTTGTGCCTTGGCTTTGTGCCTTTTGTGTGATCCTTTTTTCAGTCTTCTTTCTCAGTCTTTGTGACTTATTCATTTGGGATGTTATCTTCTTCACACCGAGCTCTTTGTGGGCAAGAACCATAGCAACCGTTGTGGGGCGTGTTTGTGTGGTGATTTGGTTTGGTGATTGTGGTGTTGATTGGTGACACTAAGCCCAGTTTCTTGGTGGATTGGAACATCAATATTCAACAATTATGTAATTTGCGTTACTTATTGACATTATTATGTGGTTATTGACATGGTATATTTGTGGCATGGAGCAAAAGTGCACTCCATGGGTATGTATTATACGCCGTCATTCATGTTATTTTTGGATTATTGTTAATGAGTGAAGAGAGGCAAAAGGAAAAAAAATGGCAATTTGGGATTCGAGATTGAAAGGTTAAAAGTCTAAGAGAAGCTTGATTACTTAATAATCTAAGGGAGAAATAATAACTGGCAAGCTTTTCACATACAGTTGGAGAATTGAGCATCGGATAAATCTGGTGAATAAATCTGCCCAGATTTTTCAACTAAAAATCGAACCTTCAACCGTGTTTTTCGGCCAAACCAAAAAGAACTTGGAGAAACGGTGACCACTGGCGGAACTTGCAGGTGGAGGCGCTCCTGGGTCACCAGCACGTAGGGAAGACGGTCGACGGCGGCGCGTGGCAACTCTGGCGCCACGCATGAGGGCGCGTGGATGGTCTTCGACGACCCTTTCTTCGGCAGTTTGTTTATTTTGATTTTCTGAACGTACTGATATTTTTGATT
>CAIGRB010080041.1:16212-40718 GCA_903798255.1 Fraxinus quadrangulata | reverse complement strand
AGAAATAAATATTTTATGCAAATAAATGCATTGCAATAATTTTAAACTTTTGGGCTTAAAGTTTGTCATCGCAAATCATTAAAAAAAATTCGACACCTTAAAGATATTTTAAGACAAGTACGTGCAAATTTACTATCATGGCCAAAACTTTAATTTGAAATCTTAGGAAGGGTCGTAGTGACTTAATAATATAACTCAAATTATTTTTCGATTTATACAAGAAAAATTAATTTAAAATGAAGTACAACCCAAGACATGATTTCTGAAGTATGTGTCAAAGGGGTTGATCCATGAGTACAACAATTGGAAGAAATTGAATGTATTGACCCAACTTTTTGGCAGCTATGACTAAGGCAAGAGCAAACTGTTCGGCTAATGTATAGGGAGTTTCCATATCAAGAAGCACTTTACTCACATAATAGATGGGTCGTTGGACCTTTCTACTCTCCTTTACTAGTACCCCACTTAGTGCATTTGGAGAGACAGCCAGGTATAATAACAAGGTATCACCAGGCTCCGGTTTGGTTAGAACTAGAGGAGTTGCATAGTTCTTTTGAGCTCTTGAAAAGCTAATTCACATTCCTCATTCCAGTCAAAGCTTCGATTGCCCCTGAGAACTTTGAAGAAGGAAAAATACATGTTTGTTGCTCATGACACGAATATGTTCAAAGCTGCCACCCAATCTATCAATTTCTGAATGTCCCTTTTGTTCTTTGGGGATTCCATAAACACCAAGGCATGGATCTTGTCGGGATTGGCCTCTGTCCCTCTGTGTGTGATCATAAAACCTAGAAACTTTCTTGAGGCCACTCTGAAGGCACATTTTGTCGGATTGAGATTCATCTTATATTTTCGCAGTGTAACGAAGACTTTCTCAAGGTCAGTGATATGACCATTTACTTGCTTGTTCTTAACCACCATGTCATCTATGTATGCTTCGATATTTTTACCTATCATATCAACAAAGACCTTGTTGACGAGTTTTTGATATGTTGCTCATGCATTCTTTAATCAAAAGGCATGACCTTATAGCAGTATATGGCTAAATCCACCATGAATGAGGTCTTTTCCTGATCTTCTACCGCCATGAAGATCTAGTGATATCCGGAAAAGGAATCCAGAAAGCTGAATAGTTTATGACCTAACGTGTTGTCAACAAGATTATCAATTCGAGGTAAAAGGTAACTGTTCTTAGGGCATGATTTGTTCAGATCTGTAAAGTCAATGCAAACTCGCCACTTCCTATTGACTTTCTTAATAAGAACAATGTTGGCAAGCCAATTGGGATATTGGACTTTCTGAATGAATTGTGCATTGATGAGTTTAGCAATTTCTTCTCGTATGACTTTCTGCCATTCTGGCGCAAACTGTCTCATCCTTTACTTCACTGGTCTTGTATCTGAGTTTATGTTGAGTCTATGTATTGCAACTTTGGGGTCAATTCCAAGCATATCTTCGACATTCCAAGCGAATACGTCAATGTTGCGATATAGAGAACTGATAAGTTCGGCCGTGGTTGTAACATTGAGATCTCGACCAATGGTAACTTTTTTACTAGGCTTAAGCTTCGAAAGTTGCATGACGGCGGCCTTGATCTCTTGAACTCTGGTAACATAGAATTGTCTGGCTACAACTTGACTTCCTCGAACTAATTCAACCCCATTACTTGTAGGAAATTTCTTTGCTAGATGAAAAGTTAAGACAATTGCCTTAATTCTATTAATCAAGGGACTTCCAAGTATGGCGTTGTAGGCCATGGGAGCATGAACTACCTGAAATGTTGTAATATGTGTTACCTATTTCCCTTCTGATCCAAATGTGAGAGGTAACTCGACAATGCCTTTTAGTACGTTGACACCACCTTCGACCTTTTAAAGGAGGGTTTTGACCGGCTTGAGCACTCGGTTGATATACCCATCTGAACGAAAGCCTCATGTGACAACACATTAGCTATGCTTCCATTATCCACCAGAATTCTCTTCACTTCAAAATTAGCAATGATCGCCGATATAACTAAGGCGCCATCATAAAGAAATGACATGACTTCTAAGTCATTTGATCCGAAAGTGAGGTCTTCTACATTACCAAGATCCATGCTTGAGATCGAGGGATATTGCCTGGCGTATTGCTTACGCCCGCTGCTGGAGTCCCCTCCTGATGCCGTCCCTCCGACGATGATATTAATGGTGCCCGCTATTAGTTATTTACTCCCCTGTCTTTCGGAGCATTGTCCTTGATCTAGTTGTTCCTCTGACGCTTGTCATGGCTGACGTGAGAACCCAGAAATACTCTCTTGACGAAGAATTCAAGTTCTCGCTTCAGGGCGAAGCAATCTTCAGTCGTGTGCCCATGATCTCAATTAAAGTCACAGTACTTGCTTCTATCATGGGCATCTGGTGGAGCTCGCAGCCTTGGAGGCCATTTCAGCTCTTTAAGATCTTTAATTTCCATTAAAATGTTGGACTTTGTGGTGTTCAATCGGGTGAAAGATGTTGGGGGAGGGGGGGTCTTGCCTTGGCTTACCCCGAAAAGGATCCAGACATATGTTAGACTTATGCGGCCTTTTAAGTTCGGGTTTACTTGATGACGAGGTATCTCTCATTTGAAACATGGTCTCCTCTATGTTAATGTACTTCTCAGCCCGAGTAAGTAAGTCAATCACCGATTTAGGAAGGGTTTTTGACAGAGACATCTTGAATGCTTCACATCTTACGGTGTATGTAAGGGCAGAGACGACGACTGTGATATGTAGGTCAGGAATATGGAGTCTTTCTTTTTTAAGCCTTGTTATGAAGTTGTGAAGTGTTTTATTGGGTCCTTGATACATCTGCATGAGTAATGCAGTTGTCTTCCTGATACGCTTGCTACTTGCAAAAAAAGAGAGAACTTATCTGCCAAATCTGAAAAAGAAGCTATGGAGTTGGGCTCTAATGTGGAAAACCAATCCCTAGCTACATTAGTGAGCATCCGAGGAAAAGCCTTGGACGTTACTTTATCAGGTGCGACCTGCAAGTTTATGATATTCGTGTACACATTGAGGTAGTTGTCGGTTGTTCCATAGTATTCCTTCGCCCGAGAATACTTAAATTTGTCCAACAGAGGGTATGAATAGACTTCAAGGGTAAAATGGATGTTAGGGGTGAACCCCGTTGTTGCCTGAGTATTCTAAAGCATACTAGCCGCAGTCCCATTCCGAATGATCTTGGCAATTTTAGTGGAATCCATAATGACTGATCACGAGCCCGAGGTCGTACTAGGTACGCTGACGTTTTGACATCGCCGGTGCCTGGAACATAAGGAGAACCTCGAGTAAGGACCTGTACACCTAGTCTTATGAACGATATTGAACGGCATCATGTTACTTGATGCTACCAAAAACCTGAACTTGCTTGATCTCAAACTGAATGCTTGAATCTCGTGCGAACAGATCTTCAATACTTGAAACAACGCCATCGAGGTGTGTCATCATCGCCCCTCTGATGTTTAAGTCAGAGAGAGAATTTATGCGAAAGGCATATGTCGAAAATTGTGTAAAAAAGTGTACCGAAATAATGAACTTTGGTCCTGTATTTATAGATGTTGATGATGGAGTCATGAAATGATTCAACCACCTGTAGTCCTTATCCTTATCATGTAAGGTGTTTGTATTATACTTAAAGTATTATGTTTGAGTTTAGATTAAACTCGTGGTAGGTAAGGAGTTTGGATAAGGGTAAAAGTCATAGAGAGTCATAATCAAAATATGATTGGTATTCTTAAATGGTGTGAGATAAGGACAATGAGATCGTTCTTTTATTCTCAGAGCTCGACCTCAACATGTAGGTTGACCTCGATAAGTAGCTCGACCTCGCCATATACCCCGAGCTTGGTATTTGTATAATTGGGGTAGGTTGAGTTCAGGCAATATGCTTGAGCTCAAGCTAAAAGATATTTGTAAGCATCATTACCCAATTTCAATTAATGATGAGAGCCATGCTTGCTGTCGTTGTAACAACCTGGGTCCCACTTAACGTTCTGTCTCGGCCGTTAGATCGAGGACGTACTATCCCCACTGTACCAATATGAGTCTTTTCAGCATGCTTTTTCTTCACTCGCCGCTCTCCGAGAAAACTTCCCAGGGGGTCACCATCATATAATTTCTCCAAGCCAAGCGCGCTTAATTGTGGAGTTTCTAACGATGGACTTTCGGAAAAGAAGGTGCACCTTGTTGGTATTAGTAGTACCTATCAAATCTTTTTTTAAGAATTCCTGGTCTAGGTATTACAGTCGTGCCTCGTAATTCTTTGCAAGTGAAAGATTAAGAATGTAAGCATTTATTTTCCACAAGTTATTTGCCTAAAATCATAACTTCTCATGGAATTGTGATTTTATCAAATTGCGCACCTTTAGCGGCTATAGCCACAATTTTCAAGGCATTGAATTCTTTCATTTTTTGTTCTTTAGGTAATATGTACTAGTGTATTGATGATCAACATTGATGTGTCTTCGTATGGCTCATTTGTGGAATATACTTCTATTGTTACTTAAGTCAATCTGCTTCATTTTCATTTTACACTTGAAGTGTTAATTGCTAAGATATTTCAACTGGAAATTTATGCAATACTTAAAAATCTGATTTTCCTATGTTCACACAAAAAAATTGTGGAGATGGGTTACTACAGTTTTATGGCCCAAATGAGATAAGCCCACTTACCCAGTCCAACTATGTCTTGACCCAATAAATGGATGATTATATATATATATATATATAACACGCCTTCAACGAATGCTTGACACTTGGAATATCTTATACTGTTGGATGTGTGATATTGTTTCATCTCATATTAAAGGAAGCAACTGTGCTTCTAGGGTTGGACGAATACGGATGTTCACCTTTGTAACATCCCGAAATTTTCTAGTAAAAATTTTAATATTTTAGAAAGTAATTAAAAATAAATAAATAAATTAGGGATTTAATTGAATTGATAGTATAAAGGATATATGAATTATAATTAAAATAATATTATGAGCATTGGAAGTGCAATTTTATTAAAAATAGAGTAATTGCATATTTACCCAAGGATCAAAGGTGCAATTTCATAAACAAATAGAATATTGACATTTTTACCATAGGGGTTAATTGTGCAATTTGATTTCAAAAGGCATAATTGCAAATTTACCCAAATGTTAAAAATGCAATTTGAAAAATTGCACATCAAACCCTTCCCATCCCCTATAAATAGGGGATGATTGTGGAATGTTGGGACACGTTCCCATCTTCTTTCATTTTAAGGTAAGTTCTAGCTTTTCTTCTTTATCTAGTTTTAATTACTTAGTTGTTTAGTTAATTATTTATTTATTTAGATAATAATTTATTTAATTATTTGTTTTAAGTACTTAATTGATTTATGAGTACGAATTAAAATTATTGTTTTAGGGTTCTTTAATAATTGAAGGAAGATGAAATTAGAGTTAAATTTAATTAATTAAATCAAGGATGGTAAATCTAAATCATAATTTTTCTATTTCAAAATCTTAACTTTAAAAGTTTTAAAAATCTATAAGTTATTTCAAGAAATAATGAATTTAGTCTACTCACCTTGTATTATCAAAGATTGTGTGAAATAGATTTGAGGATAAGATGGTAAAAAGATGAAGTGGAGAAAAATGGTTTGAAGTAATTAAAGAAGAAAGAGAGTAGGGATAGAAAATGATTTAGTATAATAGTTGTTAATATCATCATGATATTGGTTAGGGGAAATTGGGCCACTAATATATGTTATATGTTGACATTGTCAATTGGAGAGAAAACATTTAGCATTTGAGAGACCTAAACATAAATTACTTTGATTTAGTTATATGATAAGATGAGAAGTAAAATGTTGTTATGCATAGTGTCAAGGGTGAGATATGTTGAAAATTTAGCAAAGAATCATATGGATTGGATAAAAAATTAATTAGTAGGTATGGGTATATATATAAACACACCCACACCCACACCCACACGCACACACACTTCTGTGTTAAATGAAATGAAAAATGGATCAAACATGAAATGGAAAATAATATGGTAGGGTATACGCTAGCTTAATTTTTATATGTATTAATTTTATTATAGAAATTATGGAATTTCTTTTATAATAATAACGAGAATTTCATTTTTAATATTATTATTAGTATTATTTATTGTTAGTAAACCGGTGTCATTATTAGTATTATTACAAGGGGCATTTTATTAAGTAAGTTATATTATCTTATAAGTTTAGTTTAGATTCGGTAACTTGGAAATAATATGATAAGCCATGATTAATGTAAATGTTATTTTATTAATGCAGATATTAATCAAGGAAATCGCGAAAAAGGTAAATAATGATGTTTTTCAACTTCAGTACAAAATTCATTAATATGTGAAGTTATGTGCTTATTGTTTGTTTTCTTTATGTGACATGGTGGTATGACAATTGTGAATTGAGTTTATTTGGAAAACGTATGGACAATACGTTTTCAAGGTCATGCATACTTATGTTGTTATTCTCATGGAGTGTGCGGTTGAAAATTTAAATGTGAATCCCATTATAAGTGTACCGTACTATTGTGTCCGAATACATATACCATTTTGAGGCTCTAGACGGTCATTAAGGGTAGCCAAGGATAGGGTATTTGGAGTTCGGCACCTGTATACAGGCAGTGTCAAGAGGTCCCATGGTGGCCTTGGGGCTGTGGATAAACATATGGAGCACTGTATATTTAGGCCATGCCTTGATTTGTATATATAATATTCTTATGTGGCATCCTGAGTCTTGGTGGGCAAGGATGGATGTATTGACATTGATATGCGTGCAAGTGATTGCCATGTTATTTGAGCTTACACGGTACACTATAATAAGGATTCGGGCCCACGCATGATTGATAGACATCATTGCACCATCATATTTACTGAAATTTATTGTTCACAGTTTATATTTTGTACTGTAGATGGCTCCGCGGGGAACTAAGGTTATCCGAACTACCAGACATGCCGAAATTACTGAGGACCTAACAACTATACATGTTATATATAGACGTACCCACTACACACGTTTTTATACGGTTATTGATGAGGATGAAGGTATCAAAACTTTTGAAGAATATAAAGATTTTGTGTTGGTGATGGTTGATATGTATGACTTGATTACATGTCGTTATGTAAATACTAAAATATCTGTGGAGTAGACAGTGATGTAAAATAGGGTGATAGTACATAATAAAAGAACGTAGTGGAAATGGGATAAGTTAGCTGACGTTGATACACCGCCATATTAGCATGCTATAAGTTAGATTTACGGAATACTTTTGAAAGTTAGCGGGTTCTTCTTTTGATTAGAGATTTTGGATTTTCATATAGCTAACTTGTTACCCGTATTTTGTAAAGCAGTCTCTCTTTTGTTATAATATAAATTTGGCTGTTTTTTTTCCTCTTTATATTATTAATCGGGGTTCCATAATATGTTTTGATCTGTTATAAAACGCTTACTCGAGTTAAATACAAATTATTAAATCCCAGTACGATATAAAAAAAAGTAAATCTAAGAACAGAGAGTGGTGGTGTGACAATGAGTGGTATCAGAGCCCTGGTTTTGATAACATCTTGAAGACTTAACATGTATAGCGGAGGACTGAGTAATTCGACGGCATACTAGTATGTATATGGTATTTTTTACTCTTACTGAATTTATTTAATAAAAATTACGTTTTGAATTGCTAGTATGAATGATTATACTAAGGGAATCATCCTATATAAGATACGAAATATGTAGTTTGTTTTAAGATTTATGAAAAAAAAAGAATCATAAGCAAGTTTAGACTTTTGTTCCATCAATATTTAAAGGTTTATATATTAGTCACAAACTTAAAAGCCTACTTTCTGTTAGATGGCTGAGGCAAGTGAATCTATGACCAACGAAAATAATCGAGATGCAGTAATATTGCGGTTGACGACGTTATTAGAGATCCAATCACAACAGCTTAATCAGTATATGCAAGGTCCACCGGCTCCAAGAATCGATGAGAATGTTGGAGAGGGATTTAGGAAACTAAATCCTCCCATTTTTTATGGGACTGTTGAACCAATGAAAGCAGAAGAGTGAGTACGTACGATGGAGAATATGTTTAAATATAGTAGAGTTCCAGATATCAAAAAGGTAAATTGTGCTGCTTTTATGCTACGAGGCAATGCTGGATTCTGGAGGGATACGGTGCAAAGCATTGAGTCCTTAGACTCTATGACATGACTCGATTTAAGGAACTTTTTATAAATAAATATTTTACCACAGAATGAGTTTATTCAGCTGCAACAAGGGACTATGTCGGTTGGGTAGTATATTAGAAAATTTGAGAAACTTTCTCGCTTTGCTTCTCATATAGTCCACACTAATGAGCATATGGTGGAACAGTTTCTTGAAGGGCTCCGACTGGACTTATATCGAGATGTGAAGATANTCTTCACATCTCGATATAAGTCCAGTCGGAGCCCTTCAAGAAACTGTTCCACCATATGCTCATTAGTGGGCACCCATGGAGTGACTTTTTCCAATATTGCAGAACGAGCACTGGAAGCGGAGCAAGCAGAGAATCATATTGCTAGAGCACGGGAGATGCATCACTCTAATTTCCTTAAATGGCCTCATTGGCAGAGGGGCAACAATTCAAATAATTTAAAGAGAGGACCTTATTTTAGACAGGGACCTAGAAATAATGTTCGACTTTCATATAATAATCATGGGAAGAGGCCACGTCCCGACTGTCAACCAGTGGGTAGTTCGATATGCCCTAAGTGTAACAAGATTCACACTGGCTCGTGTATTACTTGCTATAATTGCGGTAGACAAGGACATATATCACGTGTATGGATGGAAAAAACCAAGGATAATGGAAATCGTGCTATTGCTAGGGTTTACGCACTAAATGAAAGCACTTCAGGCGACATTCTAGCAGTCATTACTGGTAAGCTTCCTATTGCTGGAACTTTTGCTTATACTTTATTTGATTCTAGTTCTTCCCACTCTTTTATATCTATTTGCATGGTTAGAAGGACTCGCTTGCTAACTGATAGTTTGAAGTCTGAGTTAGAGGTACTTATTCTATCTGGCCAAACATTACGAACTAAAGAAATAATAAATTATTGTGAGGTGATTATCAACACTTATTCTCTTCTTACAAATCTTATTCTTCTGGATATGAAAGACTATGATGTCATTTTGGGTATGGATTGGCTGTCAAAGTATAGAGCCAATCTAGATTGTTCAAGGAAAATCGTTACTTTTCGTTTATCAAATGGTGAATTAGTAACCTTCCAAGGAACGGTCAAACGTTTATCTACTTTGCTAGTATCAGCTATTAGAGCACGGAAGATGATGCAACATGGTGGTGAAGGTTATTTGGTCCATGTTTATAACACTGAAATCAAACTAGAAATTTTTGTAGATAAAATTCCAGTAGTTCGAGAATTTCCTGATGTTTTCCCTGAAAAATTGTATGGACTACCTCCTGATCGAGAAATCGGTTTTGCCATTGATCTAATTCCTGGCACTCATCCTATATCAAAAAACCCATATCGCATGGCACCTGCAAAGCTTAAAGAGTTGAAACTACGATTACAGGAATTACTAGATCAAGGATTCATTCGCCCAAGTTTTTCTCCTTGGGGTGCTCCAGCCTTGTTTGTTAAGAAAAAGGATGGAACAATGAGAATGTGCATTGATTATCGAGAACTAAATAAAGTGACAATCAAGAACAAATACCCTCTTCCTCGGATAGATGATCTGTTTGACCAACTTCAAAGTGCCACAATATTCTCCAAGATTGATCTTCGTTCAGGATATCATCAATTAAAAATTAAGGAAGAAGATATACCGAAAACTGCTTTCAGTACCAGATATGGACATTATGAATTTTTGGTCATGCCATTTGGTTTAACTAATGCTTCTGCTGCTTTTATGGACTTAATGAATCGAGTGTTCAAAGAATATTTAGATAAATTCATTATCATTTTTATTGACGATATCCTTATTTACTCTAAAAGTGAAGTAGAACACGTTCAACATTTACGTCAGGCTCTATCTATTTTACGAGCCAATAAGCTTTTTGTGAAATTCACGAAATGTGAATTTTGGCTTAAGCAAGTGGTATTTCTTGGTCATATGGTTTCTGCAAACGGGATTTCTGTTGACTCGAGTAAGATCGAAGCTATAACAAATTGGCCACGACCAACTACTGTCACGGAAGTTCGAAGTTTCTTGGGACTTGCGGGATATTATCGTCATTTTTTTGAGAGATTTTCGAGGATTGCAGTTCCATTAACTCAATTAACTTGAAAAGGAGTATCTTTTAATTGGACGGAGGCATGTGAGCGAAGTTTTCAGGAACTTAAGAATAGGCTGACTACAACATCGGTACTAGCTATTTCGTCCGCCTCTGAAAAATTTGTGGTGTATAGTGACGCCTCTAGAAATGGACTTGGTTGTGTTTTAATGCAAAATGGTAGGGTTATCGCTTATGCGTCATGCCGGTTGAAGGAATATGAAAAGAATTACCCTACCTATGATTTAGAATTAGCAACTGTAGTGTTTGCACTGAAAATTTGGAGGCATTACCTTATGGGGAACATTGTGAGATTTATACACAAAAGTTTGAAATACTTTTTCACTCAAAAGGAATTGAATATGCGACAAAGGCGATGGCTTGAGTTAGTCAAGGATTATGATTGTGGTATCAATTATCATCCCGGAAAAGCTAATGTTGTAGACGATGCCCTTAGTCGAAAAACTTTGCATGGAAACAAGTTACCAGCACAATTACAATGAGAGGTTCAATTGTTTAATCTAGAAATTGGTGGAAATACGAATCTCACAGCTCAACCTACATTACGGGAACGTATCAAGGAACACCAGTTGATTAATCAAACCTTAAAACGGATTCGTTAGCAGATTTTGGATGGCAAAAATTTAGTATACCAGATAGGAAAAGACGGAGTAATTTTATTTCGTAATCGAATTTATGTACCTAATGAGTCAACTCTTCGAACTGAGATTGACGCGGAAGCACATAACACTCTGTATTCTATTCATCCAGGAGCTAGAAAAATGTATCGTGATATTAAACTCCACTTTTGGTTGCCGAGAATGAAACGTCATATCTCAGAATATGTGAGTAAATGCTTAACCTGCCAACAAGTTAAGGCTAAACATCAACGCCCAGCGAGACTTCTCCAACCTTTGCAAATTCCTGAATGGAAATGGGAAAAGATTACCATGGATTTTGTGGTGGGATTATCGAGAACAAAAAAGAATTACGATGCTATTTGGGTTATAGTGGATCGACTAACTAAGTCGGCACACTTTTTGCCTATTCGAACCACTTTTACCTCGGAACAATATGCCCAATTATATGTAAAAGAAATTGTACGTCTACATGGTATTCCAACATCCATAGTATGTAATCGAGATCCTCGATTCTTGTCGGCATTCTGGAAAGGGTTACACTAGGCTTTAGGTACTAGACTCTCCTTTAGTACGGCATTTCATTCTCAGATAGACGGCCAGTCGGAACGAACCATTCAAACATTAGAAAATATGTTACGCGCTTGTACTTTAGATTTTCAGGGAAAATGGAACAAATATCTACCCTTGATAGAATTTTCATATAACAATAGTTACCAGTCTTCAATTGGAATGGCTCCTATTGAGGTTTTATATGGCCTCAAATGTAGATCGCCTATACATTGGGATGAAATTGGAGAAAAACAGGTGTTAGGGCCAGACCTAGTACGAAATATGGTTGAGACAGTAAAGAATATTCGCCAACGCCTGGCTACCGCTCAAGATTGTCAAAAGAAGTATGCCGATAGACGAAGGAGACCATTAGAATTCTAAGTCGGAGACAAGGTGTTTCTGAAAGTTGCACCAATGAAAAGGGTATTTAGATTTGGGAAAAGGGGAACACTTAGTCCTAGATATATTGGTCTTTTTGAAATCTTAGAACAGATTGGTAAAGTAGCCTATAAGTTGAACTTAACAGCTTCAATGGATCGAATACACAATATATTCCATGTCTCTACTCTTCGAAAATATGTTCCAGATGCTTCACATATATTATCGGATAATCCAATGGATCTAGAAACTAATTTAACCTATGAAGAAAAATCGGTGAGAATTTTGCTTCGAGAGATTAAACAATTACGAAACAAACATATCCCACTTGTCAAAGTTTTGTGGAGAAATCAAACCTTAGAAGAAGCAACATGGGAACGGGAAGAAGATATGAAGATTCAATATCCAGAATTATTCGGTAAGTCTTAAATTTCGAGGACGAAATTTCTTTAAGTGGGGGATAATTAAACATTCCGAAATTTTCTAGTAAAATTTTTAATATTTTAGAAAGTAATTAAAAATAAATGAATAAATTAGGGATTTAATTGAATTGATAGTATAAAGGATATATGAATTATAATTAAAATAATATTATGAGCATTGGAAGTGCAATTTTATTAAAAATAGAGTAATTGCATATTTACCCAAGGATCAAAGGTGCAATTTCATAAACAAATAGAATATTGACATTTTTACCATAGGGGTTAATTGTGCAATTTGATTTCAAAAGGCATAATTGCAAATTTACCCAAATGTTAAAAATGCAATTTGAAAAATTGCACATCAAACCCTTCCCATCCCCTATAAATAGGGGATGATTGTGGAATGTTGGGACACGTTCCCATCTTCTTTCATTTTAAGGTAAGTTCTAGCTTTTCTTCTTTATCTAGTTTTAATTACTTAGTTGTTTAGTTAATTATTTATTTATTTAGATAATAATTTATTTAATTATTTGTTTTAAGTACTTAATTGATTTATGAGTACGAATTAAAATTATTGTTTTAGGGTTCTTTAATAATTGAAGGAAGATGAAATTAGAGTTAAATTTAATTAATTAAATCAAGGATGGTAAATCTAAATCATAATTTTTCTATTTCAAAATCTTAACTTTAAAAGTTTTAAAAATCTATAAGTTATTTCAAGAAATAATGAATTTAGTCTACTCACCTTGTATTATCAAAGATTGTGTGAAATAGATTTGAGGATAAGATGGTAAAAAGATGAAGTGGAGAAAAATGGTTTGAAGTAATTAAAGAAGAAAGAGAGTAGGGATAGAAAATGATTTAGTATAATAGTTGTTAATATCATCATGATATTGGTTAGGGGAAATTGGGCCACTAATATATGTTATATGTTGACATTGTCAATTGGAGAGAAAACATTTAGCATTTGAGAGACCTAAACATAAATTACTTTGATTTAGTTATATGATAAGATGAGAAGTAAAATGTTGTTATGCATAGTGTCAAGGGTGAGGTATGTCGAAAATTTAGCAAAGAATCATATGGATTAGATAAGAAATTAATTAGTAGGTATGGGTATATATAAGCACACCCACACACACACACACACTTGTGTGCTAAATGAAATGAAAAATGGATCAAACATGAAATGGAAAATAATATGGTAGGGTATAGGCTAGCTTAATTTTTATATGTATTAATTTTATTATAGAAATTATGGAATTTCTTTTATAATAATAACGAGAATTTCATTTTTAATATTATTATTAGTATTATTTATTGTTTGTAAACCGGTGTCATTATTAGTATTATTATAAGGGGCATTTTATTAAGTAAGTTATATTATCTTATAAGTTTAGTTTAGATTCGGTAACTTGGAAATAATATGATAAGCCATGATTAATGTAAATGTTATTTTATTAATGCAGATATTAATCAAGGAAATCGAGAAAAAGGTAAATAATGATATTTTTTAACTACAGTACAAAATACATTAATATGTGAAGTTATGTGCTTATAGGTGTTTGTTTTCTTTATGTAACATGGTGGTATGTTGTGCATTGAGTTTATTTGGAAAACGTATGGACAATATGTTTTCAAGGTCATGCATACTTATGTTGTTATTCTCATGGAGTGTGCGGTTGAAAATGTTAAATGTGAATCCCATTATAGGTGTATCGTACTATTGTGTCCGAATACATATACCATTTTGAGGCTCTTGACGGTCATTAAGGGTAGTCAAGGATAGGATATTTGGAGTTCGGCACCTGTATACAGGTAGTGTCAGGAGGTCCCATGGTGGCCTTGGGGTTGTGGATAGACATATGGAGCACTGTATATTTAGGCCAGACCTTGATTTGTATATATAATATTCTGATGTAGCATCCTGAATCTTGGTGGGCAAGGATGGATGTATTGACATTGATATGCGCGCAAGTGATGGCCATGTTATTTGAGCTCACACAGTACACTGTAATAAGGAGTCGGGCCCAAGCATGATTGATAGACATCCTTGCACCATCAGATTTACTGAACTTTATTGTTCACATTTTATTGGATTCGGGCCCGAGCATCATTGATAGACATCATTGCACCATCATATTTACAAACTTTATTGTTCACATTTTATATTTTGTACTGTAGATTGCTCCGCGGGGAACTGAGGTTATCCGAACGACCAGACATGCTGAAATTACTGAGGACCTAACAACTATACATGTTATATATAGACGTACCCACTACACACGTTTTTATACGGTTATTGACGAGGATGAAGGTATCAAAACTTTTGAAGAATATAAAGATTTTGTGTTGGTGATGGTTGATATGTATGACTTGATTACAGGTCGTTATGTAAATACTAAAATATCTGTGGAGTAGACAGTGATGTAAAATAGGGTGATAGTACATAATAAGAGAACATAGTGGAAATGAGATAAGTTAGCTGACATTGATACACCGCCATATTAGCCTGCTATAAGTTAGATTTACGGAATACTTTTGAAGTTAGCGGGCTCTTCTTTTGATTAGAGATTTTGGATTGTTATATAGCTAACTTGTTACCCGTATTTTGTAAAGCAATCTCTTTTTTGTTATAATATAAATTTGGCGGTTCTTTTGACTCTTTATATTATTAATCGAGTTTCCATAATATGTTTTGATTCTATTATAAAATGCTTACTCGAGTTAAATACAAATTATTAAATCTCAGTATGATATAAAAAAAAGTAAATCTAAGAACAGAGAGTTCTTTCAAAAAGTAAATCGTGTTTCCATAATATGTTTTGATTCTATTATCTACGATCTTGTAGTTCTGGTTACAACTATCTATTATCATCGTCATTCTTTCAAAATAGCTACTTTCTTATTTAGATTCCTGAAAACCTCATATATTTACCTTTGTCTAGGGATCTCGGATCCCTAGAATATGAGGAAATAGGGTTTGGTCTAAGGAACATCATGAGCAATACATCGCTTATTGTTTCTTCTTGTGAAATGTTTTTTTGTTCATGTGACTATTGTTCTTGATTGAATTTTTTTATTAGATTCACTTTTGTATAAACTAAAATATTTTGATTCTTGAACTGTGTGTTGTTTTAGTCTGCTTCAATCTGTACAGTTTGATTTTCTTGTGCATATTGATTGTAATCTTCATTTTTCTGAATACATATTATTTATTAAGTATAAACACATGTGAGTACATACATTAGCTGTATGATTTTTTGTCATTTCTTTGTCATAAGTTCTTGGATATATCTATCTGATTTTTTCGATATTTTTCATTCCTTGTCTTCTGAATTCTTGAGTATTCTTACTGCACTTTTGTACACTATGACCACTAAGATTGATGTTCAGATGTGGGATGACAAAGGAAACTTTAGTCTTTGGTGCAAAAAAATGAGAGTACTTATGTTGCAACTAAAATGTGCTAAAACTATAGATGAATCTTGGGCAGAAAATACTCCACTTAAAAGGAAAACTGAACAAGATGAATTAGCTTGGAGCACACTGTTCCTTCATCTATCTAACTCTATAATCAGAAAGGTACGAGATTCTAAAACTGCTGTTGAGTTATAGGTTGCCTTAGAAAAATTGTATCTAACTAAGACTCTACCAAACAAATGTTTCTGTGGAAACAATTTTTTAGTCATAAATTTGATCCTAATGCTGACTTAGAAAAGAATATGGACTACTTTAATAAGATCACTCAAGATCTTATAAACTGTGGTGAGAAAATCTCAAGTG
Source organism: Fraxinus quadrangulata (assembly GCA_903798255.1). Taxonomy (NCBI): domain Eukaryota; kingdom Viridiplantae; phylum Streptophyta; class Magnoliopsida; order Lamiales; family Oleaceae; genus Fraxinus; species Fraxinus quadrangulata. The sequence continues at coordinate 24,625 of CAIGRB010080041.1, read as the reverse complement.
ATCAGAAAGTAGTTGGTCTACTTAATGCTTTAGGTGATAGATATAATGATATTAAGAAAGCCTTAGAATATGGTACGGATGATCTAACCGTTGATATAATTCATACTTCTCAAAAGAATAGAGAACTGGAATTAAAATCAGAGCATAGATAACTTCTTCATATTGGGAAATCTCAATCCAATTCTAAACCTCAATCTAAAGGTCTTAGCAATTTCAGTCAGGCTAGTCATAATAAAAACAAGAATTTTGCTAAGAAGAAATGTGGAAATAACAAAGGAAAGGACAAGAAAACTTATAAAGCTAATGATAAGAATAGAAAATGCTATTATTGTGGAAAAACGGGTCACCATATAAAAGACTATTTTAAATGGGCTAATGATAAAAAGAATGAGTCCAATCAAGGCAATAACTCTTCAGCCATTGATGCTTCTTATAAAGAAGTAGGGGATAATATTGGTGTAGCTTATAAGTCCTCTTATGAAAGAACAAATCAAGATTGAGTTATTGATTCAGAATGTTCTTTTCATATGAGCTCCAATCTCAAATAGTTCTCTGATTTTTCTAACCTAAGTGAAGGTTTTGTAAAGTTAGGAATAAATGAACCTTGTGAAGTTAAAGGCATTGGGAATATTGTTTCAAAACTTGAAAATAATCCGTTAATACTTCTGAAACATACTAGATATGTTCCAGCCTTGAAAAGAAACCTTATTTTCTTAGGTGTTTTAGATGATGAAAATTGTCAAATTGAAATTAAAAATGGCTTTACAAATATAATCGAAGATCAAGATCTCATTGTTAGCGTACCAAAATATAATGGTATCTATGTGATAAATGTTGAATGTGTCTTCCCTAATAATACCGTGAGCTTAGTGTCTCAATTTTACAAATCAGAATTATGGCATAGGAGACTAGATCATCTTGGTGAAAAAGACCTAAAACTTCTTTCAAAAGAAAGAGTATTTGGGAAGGACAATGTTCATAAGTTGACATTTTGTGAACATTGTATCTTTGGAAAACAAAACATGTTGCCATTTAAGACAGGGGTTCATAAATCACTAAATATACTTAATTATATACATAGTGATCTATAGGGCCCTGCACCTAGATCTACAGCCTATGGCTATAGATATTATCTTCTTATTATAGATGATTTCTCTCTAGGAAAACTTAGATCCTTTTATTGAAGAATAAATCTGATACTCTTACAAACTTCAAAATTGGAAGATATTAATTGAGAATCAAACTGATAAGAAGATAAAGACATTAAGAATATGTAATGGCCTTGAATTCTGTAATGTTGAATTTGATCAGTTCTGCAATAACCACGGGATACAGAGGCACATGATTGTAGTCTATACCTTCAACAAAATAGAATTGCTGAAAGGATGAATATAACTATCTTTGAAAGAACCAGTTGTAGGTTGATAAGCTCTATTTTACCAAAGATATTTTGTGAAAAAGCTGTTAAGACTGCTTGTTATCTTATAAATAGAATTCCTTCAAGTTCCATAGATTATCAGATACATGAGAAGATGTAGACTTGAACTATGTCTAACTACTCTTACCTTAGAACCTTTGGTTGTGCAGCTTATGCACACCAAATTGGGTCTAAGCTTGAGCTTAGATCTCTGAAATGTGTCTTCTTGGTTATGAGGAAGGAGTTAAAGGCTATAGGTTATGGAGAAAAGAAATTGTAGGATTCAGAGTTATAACAAGTAGGTCAATTTTTTTAAGAAAGAACACTTTCCTAGTCTTAGTGATGATAATAGGGAAGAACTAGTTGAAAAGGACTTTGTGTCAACTGAGGTTGATTTTGATGTTCAAAATAATGAAAATCAAGTTCAGATTGAGGTGAAGAAACCTCAAGAAGAATCACAAACTATAACTGATCAGAACTTGAGAGATGATCAAGTTTTTGATATTGGTTCTAATATGCAAGATTACCAACTTGCTAGGAATAAAGAGAGAAGACAAATAAAACCCCCCTCTAGGTTTTTGTATGCAGATAATGTGTCTGAACAATATGAAGCTAAGACTTTAAATTTTGAACCAACCTCTTATGAAGAGGCAGTATTTTGTAAAGATTCTCCTAGATTGTTTGTTGCAATGCAAGAAGAAATGGGTTCTTTATAAGAACTAGACTAAATTGATTAACTGTAAATGGGTTTACCAAATTAAGGAAGGTGATATGAAATCTGGTAATAAAAGATATAAGGCAAGACTAGTAGCTAAGAGTTTTACACAAAGAGAAGGAATAGACTATACTGAATATTTTCACATGTTGTGAAATACACTTCTATTAGAATCTTATTTGCTTTAGTGGCATAATTTGATTTAGTATTAGAACAACTTGATGTGAAAATAGGCTTTCCTTATGGTACTCTAGATGGGACTATATACACGACTTAACCAAAAAGTTTTGAAAGCAAGAGAAAAAACTTAGTGTGCCTTTTGAAGAAATCTTTGTATGGTCTAGAACAAGCTCCTATGCAATGATATAGGAGGTTTGACTCTTTTATACAAAGTCTTGGTTTTAAAAAATTAGATTATGTTCCTCGTTTCTACTTTAAATGTGTTGAAAATTCTGAATTTTTCTATTTGCTTATATATGTTGATGATATGCTTCTAGCTGGTCATGATAAAATTGATGTTAATGTTCTGAAAGAAAAACTTAAATCTGAATTTGAATGAAGGATTTAAGACCTGCTAAAAAAATACTAGGAATGGAAATAAAAAGAGATAGAACAAATGGAAAATTATTTTTAACACAAGAAACTTACATTGAAAGCGTTATTAAAAGATGTTCACTTCATGAATCTAAACCTGCTAGTTTGCCTTTATCTACTTGTGTGAAGTTATCTATTGATCATTCACCAAAAACTGAAAATAAGTTTAGTAGAATGGCTAATGTACCTTATGCTAATGCAGTACGTTCTGTTATGTATGTTATGGTATGCTCTAGACCTGATATTGCTTTTGCTGTAAGTGTTCAGAGCAGATTTATGAGTAATCCAGGTGAGTTTCATTGGGAAGCTATGAAACATTTAATAGATATCTAAATTGTACTCAGAAATTAGAACTTATGTTTGAAACTGATAAAAATGGTCTTGCTTTGAAAGGATGTGTTGATTCTAATTTTGCTGGAAATTCTGATAATAGAAAATATACTTCTACATATTTTTATGCGATAAATAATACGTGCATTAGTTGTAAATCTCAGTTTCAAAAATTAGTTGCTCTATCTTCTACCGAAACTGAATATATTGCTGCTACAAAAGTTGTAAAAAAGGTATTTGGTTGAACGGATTATTAAATGAATTAGGATTTGTAGAAAATAAGGTGGAGCTTTGTTGAGATAATTAAAGTGCAGTTTTCTTTAGTAAAAATCTTATGTTTCATGATAGAATTAAACACATAGATATTAAGTGTCGTTCCATTGGGAATATAACTGAAAAATGTGATATAAAACTTGTTAAAACACCTACTAAGGTTAATCTAGCTGATGCAAGCACAAAGGAAATACATTTGAATAAATTTCAAAATTCTCTAAAATTATTGAATCTTGAAACTGACTAGTTTTTGTTTTGTAACAGGTTAATAAGAGCAAATGATCTGAAATAGAGTTCGAATTCATTACATAAAGTCACAAAAATGCAGAAAAGGTGGAGATTGTGGAGATGGGTTGCTACATTTTTATGGCCCAAATGAGATAAGCCCACTTATCCATTCCAACTATGTCTTGACCCAATAAATGGATGACTCCGGAAATTGGATGACAATTATATATAAACACGCATTCATCGGATGCTTGACACTTGGAATATTTCATACCGTTGGATGCGTGATATTGCTTCATCTCATATAAAAGGAAGCAACTGTGCTTCTAGGGTTGGACGAATACGATTGTTCATCTTTCTCTGTCTTAGTGAAATTCTCTCTGTATTTTTGGGTCATTAACTGGATAATATTAGTGCGATTTCTTTTTGAGATTGTTGTTTAGAGAGTTTTGTAAAGCAATTCATGTTCTGTGTGAGTGATTACTGAAATGAGAGGTGTATTCGAGATAAATGGTTCATTTGAATCCCTTACTGCAGATTTGTACTGAACTTGTTCTTGCCCCTTTTTGGGGCTTTATAGTCAAGCAATATCCTTAAGGATGCTCAACGGAGGATTACATGTTAGAAGCGATAGCTGAACCTCCAGGACCTTTGGCCAAAAAATCTTGTGTTCTTGTTATTTTTAAACTTGTTTCTTTATGGTTTTTCACAAAATAAATTCGAACATTCATTCGATCTGTTTATCTAGGACCAACATAAATAAAATAAAATAAAATAATGATTCTCATAAAGCAGTTCAAATAATTAAATATAAGAACGTAGCCTCTTTTACTTTTTAACTCGTGCAGTTTTGTATCATTCGTAAGTACTAACCACATCTATTTGGATTCCATCCCATTAGAAATGCGTTTGTATAAATTTTAATCTGCTGTAATCGAAAAATGCTTGGCTTTGTTTAGTCGACGTTTATTTTCTCCTCTCATGATATGTGCAATGTAGCTTTCTGTTTTTGATTTTGAGACATCTGAATGTGACTAAATGCATGAACGTAGTTTGCGACGTCAATATGAGTATGTTGCGAAATCTAAAATGTTACAAGAAAACAAGTTTGATGTGTAATATATATTACGCTTGATTTTTAAAATTAGAATTATACACACACTTTAAATTCGACATAACCCAATGTGCAATGAAAATTTTCTTCCATTTATAGCAGGCATTGTTGGCAACCCAAAAGATTTTCTAGAGGGCTTTTTTCAATGACAATAGTTTGTACAAAGAACCCGAACGAGGAGATCCTAGCAAGCCTTTCATTCTTGATTTCCTTCACCTTTAGCTCAGCAAAAGTGACGATTTCATCAGCAAGTCCAAGAGGATCAAAGTATTGGCCAATGGGGAAGACGTATAAACTTGATCTTCGTTTCACATATTTCTATGACGTACATACATACCAAAAGCAAAAGCATGAAATTATTATAATATTCATATCCAATTACATCACATCACAATATGTAGAGTTGCCTTCAATTTGGGGAAAAAGATGTTCAGGAGAACTTTCCAATTTCTGAAAAATGGATGAAAACTGAACACGAAGATCAATCCGAAAATGATTTCCTCCAATAGTGATACGACAACTGTTTCCCATTGCAATTTTGAATTAGTTTCTGATATGGAAGGCATTGAATGCAAGAGTAACGTTTGCATTATTTTTAGATACAGAAAATGGTATGTTGTGTAATTTAGAACGTAGTATTTAGTAGCATATTTTTATATATTACCTAGTACATTACACACACACACACACCACGTTAGTAATTTGTCAAATCTTATTTTTTAATAGGTTAGATGCGATTTTTTTCCAAATTATTACCCTTAAAAACTTGTCAATATTTGGGCCAATCTGATTGCAAAAACTAATTCAATGCAGTGCCCAAACTACAGTCAAGCCCGACCACAGTTCCAATTCAGGTATAATTTCAATCGGGACCAATTTGTATTTAAAATTATAATTTCAACGTTATTTTCCATCGATCATTTTTTCCCTTTTCAATTGGAAATTGAAAATTTTCAAGAGATCCAACCATATCGAGAATATTTCTTTCGTTTTTCTTGTTCTTGTGCAACTCTGCAGTTACTTAGTCCAGTCGAGAACAAGGAAAAGTCCTTGTAAATGTTCGTTCAACCTTCTTGCAATCTCCTGCTACCGTTGTACAGTTTTCTTAACAGCATTTCAAGATGCATAAAAGACAATACACAAAGCCACAATCCAGAAACTTTATAAGAGCAGTATATTTGATAATAGATTCATATCCTCAACAAAAAACAGAATATTCAAGTGAGACATTCGAAATCTATACACGTCATCAGAAAAATAAAAATAAAATTCATTTTAATAGAAAGAATTATAGATTGCTTCATTTTTGCAAAGTTGCCTGCAGAAAGGCTAAAAAACAAAATTTAACTAAATGCAAGGTATCTGCATTTCAGAACCACAAGGAATCGAGTAAAATACTTGGATGACGGTACCTTTCACATACATCTAATTCAAGCTCCCTCCCGAGGTTATTGCACTGTGCTCTGCTTGCTTCAGACTCAACTCACGTATGATCTGCAAGTATTATATAAACCAGCGTGCCAAAGTGTACTGTGTTAGAATTCAAAAATGTTTTAACGCAAAGCACATATAAAGAAAAAAGTGCAACAGTAGCCAATAGATATCAAGAACCCTTATTCTAATTACAAGGGAGAAGATGAGAAAAAAAGACTATTTGGTAATCTTAAAGAATGTCAACCATATTAATATAGCTGGGGAAGAAGCAAGGAGATACTGCCAAATTTAACACTACTATTTGATATAACGTTACACCTATCAATCATTCGTCGGGAAGTAGTGGGGAGAAATAGATAATCAAATTAATTCCGTTTATTATAAGCATAAAAAAATTCTTTTAATGGACAATCTCATTTAAGTATTCGAAATTGCAATACTCATTAAGATTACAATTATATATTTGGTTCATAGACAATTTTCCGCTTCTTGTGAGACTGTTAACAAGGTTACAATTTAAAGCCTTGCGGATATTATCAAGTTTGAGAACCAGATGAGTGGGTGAAAAGAGGAAGGGAAAACGAGACACATCAATTAGCATAGACGAGTAAATAAAAGATTAACTCAAAAAGCAAGTAAAATTAATCTTTATACATAAGCCGACAAGTAAATCAGCATTTCCAATTTAAGTAACTTGAAACATATGCAGTGTTTCTGCTCCATGCGAAATTAGGTGACAAACAAAAAGCTGCACAGAATTTTAAGAAACTATATTATCTGGCAGGGCCCAATTATACTGCTTGCTTAATAGGCAATAACACACACAATCACATGTGAATAACACTGTTACATCATTATCAGAAGAGTAAACATATGTTCCTATCAATGCTGAAGTAGCAGGGTTAGTACAAAAGTAATCAGAATAGATAATCCAGCTAAGATGACGAAATAGAAAAGATGACAATGAATCTAGGCTATTACGGTTGTGCTTCAACAAGTTCAGAGCTCACTACTAGTTCAGCAAACCATTAATAATTCCTGATTTCCTGATGCTAAAAAGAAAAATTATGAAAGAAGTTAGAAATGAGCTTAAGAAAGCAATCAAAAAATAGAATAATACAGTGAAAACGGAAACTGTAGAATGCTCAAAATCTATCATCTGTCATTTTTCCTACCGAAGTTTCTCCAAATCTCAATGACTAGTCCTTGTCAACTGCAAATCCTTGACACCACAATAGTGTCTTCCCTATTTCACTCCAATGCTGATGTCAAGCAAGTGTTTTAGATGGAAAGACTGTGTCCGAGAGAATAACAGAATAGTAGGGAAATATTGTGCGCAAGAGTGCAATGGAATAGTAGTGGGACCGCGAAATATTGCTTGAACAAAGAAAAGGAGAGAATGTACTATATTAACCAAGTGAATAATATGTAGATATTTAAAGTGTTGGCCACCCGCCACCCCCTGGCAGTTGTTTTTTATCAGTATAAAATAAGCACGGCGATTGGCTTTAGTGGAGGCAGTGCTCTCCCAGTAATGTCCTACACAATCTCATCATATTGAAGCACGCACCGCAACTTGTCAGGTGGTTACAAAATGTGGCAACTGTGAGACAGTGGGAGGAGATTGTGGACCACTCTTTCGTCGGTCCAATGGTCAATCACATTCCAGTGAAGCCTGAGTCGTGATGGTCCAATGGACTACTTCCATCGCATAACATTGGATGGATCTGATTCTTGGCCGATCAACCTTAGGTCAAGAACAATGGGGCTTGTGCCCTAATCACTAAGAGAAACGACACATCTACTGAAGTGTATCCTTGTGGCGTGTTCACTGTGCTTCCACCAGGTTAGATTGGATGTGTAGAGAAACAAACCATTCCTCTTCAGATATTTAGCCTAGGAACAATGAGGATCATATTTTATCTTCAAACACAACTTAGCCTAAAAGTCCTACCATCTCCACACCTCTTCCTGCCTTGCCTCCTCCCTCCCTCCTCAACAATCATTTGTTAGTACGCTTGTAAGGTTTTTATTTATTTTTTTTAAAAAGCACCGATTTGGAAGTGTATGAGGTGTACGATTTGGGTAATTTTTAATAGCGGTTTTTAAAACACTTTATCCCATGCTTGAAAGTTTATTATCATATGTCCCTTATTAAAATTTTCAATTTATAATTTATTAAATAAAATTTTTAACTCAAAAGTGATATTTTACTTTTTTTTTGAAAGGTAAAAGTGATATTTTACTTATAAGTAATTTTTTACATATAAGTTAATTTTTAACTTAAAAAGTGAAATATTTACTTATA
>CAIGRB010080025.1:117618-139047 GCA_903798255.1 Fraxinus quadrangulata | reverse complement strand
TCAATCATACTTTCAAATATTTGAAAGTATGATTGAAGTTATTAAATTTTTTTTTCTTTTTGTTTTATTTAAATGAGGTTACATTTGCCATTTTATAATTTTTTTTTTTACTGAGAAATTAGATGATAATGGATGAAAATAATGATTTTTATAATGAAATATGTAAATATGGATGAAAACGCAAAAAATGCAAAGCGTAAATGTTTTGCAGAATAAATTTCAAAAGCGCATTGTGCTAATAACTCAATAATGAAACACTAATTGAGGTCCTTAATTTAAGGATATGCATTGTGGTCAGTACTATCGGGCGAATACATCTTTTGTCATCCAGCATGGAAATACTTATTTCTCAATTGTAAACGACACCTTTCAAGGTTTATCAACGTGTCAAGAACTCCACGTTCAGAACAGTAGTCCCACCAGGAACTTAGATGTTGGCATGAGAATTATTGTTCCACTAAGAGGAGCTTGTCCAACAAAGAACCAAAGAGCTAAGGCGTTAAGTGGGAAGAGCCGCTCGGTGCGAGTTGAGCTGAATAACGAAAACCTCGTGCGAGCCACTCATTGGCTAGAACGAGTAGGCTCGCAAGGTGAACCGAAACGAAAACCTCGCGAACCAAGGGGCGAGCTGAGCCGGGATTTTTGGAACGAGCCAACTCGCACTTGGCTCGTCCCATATGCGAGCACGAGCTGGCCCATGCTCAGTTCAGAAATGCTGTTGACTGGCCAAAGGTTGCAATGACAGTACAGAATATGTGAACAAGGATGGGATTCATTAAACAGGCTGCAACACAGATTCTCGCTGGAAAATACACTGATTTACCACTTGCAGACAAGATGCCTTTCCTTTTAAAACTATAATTCCAGAGGCGCGTATCTCTGCTTTACATGTTTCATATTTGATTTAGCTTCCTGGATTATGACTTTCGATGTCCAGTGAAAATTCTTTATCATAAGAACTATCAAACGCTACTGACAGGAAAGAAAGCTAAAAGGATCTTGCATGGAACGAATTTACTGGATTAAGGTTATAAAAATCAAGTATTCAATATGAACATTTGGTGAACATTTTATACATTCACTCAACTCTAAGAGAAATAAAAAAATTCTGGATAAGAAAAAGATGTAATTATTTCATTTCTTTGAGACATAAGCATAGTATTGTGCCATAGGAACAACAAAAGCAATCACTAACAAACCTCCAACTACAAGGGTGAACTGCCCTCGTTTCTCTCCTGTCTCCTCCCTGGTTTTGAAGTTAGATTCTCTTTTGTTGTCCTTAAACTGGGGGCCACCAGGATCAGGGAGCCCGTCAATGGCAGCCACAAGCCGTTTGGCAGCACTAAATAGTGCTTCATTGTACTTCTCTTCCGTGGCTAGGACTACAAAAGATAATCAGCAATGTCATTGAGGATAGACTATGTAGTATTTCAACATCATTTGCTTAAACGTGTGAGCCAATACCATCCACCTAGGAAAATTTCATCCACTAGGGTCCACGAGTATAGAGATGCACTCAAAATTTTTTAAAAAAATATTCCTGAATGCATGACAGAAATATGGAAAAAGCACCTTAATATTCCAATGTAAGTTACAAAAGGCAAAGTTTGATCTCTGCCTATGATGATCTTCAACTATTTCTCATACTTAAAATATCTGTTTATGCACGGTTAAAAACAATATTCAGTGTTAATGTGTAACTTCCCCAAATTGGTTGAACTTCATCATTTATCCACAAAAGGAGAAAACTCTCTGAAGTGAGCACTTTTTAAGTAGTTGAAGAATTTACAAAGCCACTTTTTGATATCCTTCTCGAAATCCTCCTAATACTGCTAGTTTAATCCAGCTACAAAAAGGATTCGTGGAACTTTTAATTTTCATCAAGCATAAACATGCCTGCGAGCAGTGTGCCCCTATATACTCAACTATCTATTCCTATCAATAACGTTTAGTACAGTCATCACAATTTGGATAGAAATGAAAAAGACGTGATACCTGGAAGATTCTCCGATACAGTAGCATCAAGAATGGTATCACCAACAGCCTTGACGAAATCAGGGCCACCCGTAACCGCACCTTCCTTTTGACTGGTAACTAGTACAACTATGCCCTTGTTGGTGCCTTCTTCTACAGTTGGATACCAACGTTCCAGAACTTGGTCAGCATACTCAAATGCATCGGCTTTGCTCTTTGGTAAAGGACATGAACAAGTCAGTGTTGAAAACTAAATTTCAAGAATAATCGTGCCCCTTTCTGACAATTAATGTTTTTGGAAACACACGCGACCTCCATTTATGCAAATTATCATAATCTACCCAAAATAGAATCTAGACTGCAAGTGAGAGCACGTTTAAGACTAAACTTAAATAAATATGTGTGTTTCCTCCCTAGACATTCTTAAATCTAAATACTAAAACCAATGAGCTATAACTTTATCATGGTTCACTCCTGTGTTTGCGGATACCTACTAGAAACACTTACAGTGAGCTTGCGGACAGTGACAAAGTTAATGTGGTAGCCTTTTCTTGACTCCAAATCCGACAACAATCTCTTCAAATCAGACTTTGTTACGCGATTGAGCACACCTGCATCATCAACAACATATGTCTCCTTCGGTGGACCATCATTTAAAACATCAAATTCAGAAGCCAATGCGGATTCATTAGGTAGTATTGGGCAAAAGTTTAAGGCCAAAGAAATGGCAAGCGCAGCTAATCCCTGACGCACTTGAGAAAACCAACTTGTGGGTGTGGTGAAAGATTGTTTAACAGATTGTTTTTTTAGGGTGCAGCAAATGGGATTGAGCCAAGAGCTTGATTTGGGTTGGAGAGAGGGAGGGAAAAAAGAAGGGGCCTTGAAAAGTGGACAGAAAGAGTGAGGAGAGAGAATGGTTTCCATTGAAGAGAGAGAATTGAAGATAAGCGAAAATGAGGAGAAGATTTTGATCACAAGAAGACTTTTTTTTTTTCTGGATTTTATTTTCTTTGTATTTTTGTTTGGTTCATATTTTCGGGGAGTTCGAGATTTTTTCTTTGTAAATGAGGATAACGTATACTATCAGTCGTGGAAATATTTTCAATATGCGGGACATTATTTTCCGAGTTCAATGTTCCATTTTTAATTATACATTTACAACAACTTTTTAATTATTACACCAAAGTTTAATCGCATTTAAAATTTTTTCTTATTGTAATACTTATATTCTTAATTTTTTGTCTAAGCTTTTACCTCCGACTTTCATTAATTAGTACATCTCATATTTGATAACATATTTCATCAAAAACTTCGTTGATATGATGTAAAAATGATTATTTGTCCATCATATTTAAAAAACAATTACGAAATTACAACAAAATATTTTTTTAATTTAAAACACGTAAATATAATATTTGACATAAATCATATCAATGATTATATATAATAATTAATGAAAAGTTGAAAATAAAAATTCAACGAACAAAAGTTAAGCACATTAATATTACGAACAAAGCTGGTCTGTGTGATGAGGGATCGGATCACAGATCCTATGATTAATCGTCGAAGGTAGACCTGAGTATAAAAAAAAAAAATAGTACAACAAAATAAAAACGGTGGTGTCTATATACAAGTAGTATGAATATATAGTATTTAAATAAATTTCCATTTTTAATTATACATTTACAGCAACTTTTTAATTATTACACCAAAGTTTAATCGCATTTAAAATTTTTTCTTATTGTAATACTTATATTCTTAATTTTTTGTCTAAGCTTTTACCTCCGATTTTCATTAATTAGTACATCTCATATTTGATAACATATTTCGTCAAAAAATTCGTTGAAATGATGTAAAAATGATTATTTGTCCATCATATTTAAAAAACAATTACGAAAGTACAACAAAATATTCTTTTCTAATTTAAAACACGTAAATATAATATTTTGACATAAATCATATCAATGATTACATATAATAATTAATGAAAAGTTGAAAATAAAAATTCAACGAACAAAAGTTAAGCACATAAATATTACAATGAACAAAGCTAGACCTTAAATACAATTAAAATACAATCTGATAATGTATACTATCGGTCGTGGAAATATTACAATGAACAAAGCTGGTCTGTGTGATGAGGGGTCGGATCGTAGATCCCAGGATTAGTCGTCGAAGATAGACACTTGGGTATAAAAAAAAATAGTACAACAAAATAAAAACGGTGGTGTCTATATACAAGTAGTATGAATATATAGTATTTAAATAAATNAAATATTTTCAATATGCGGGACATTATTTTCCGAGTTCAATGTTCCATTTTTAATTATACATTTACAACAACTTTTTAATTATTACACCAAAGTTTAATCGCATTTAAAATTTTTTCTTATTGTAATACTTATATTCTTAATTTTTTGTCTAAGCTTTTACCTCCGACTTTCATTAATTAGTACATCTCATATTTGATAACATATTTCATCAAAAACTTCGTTGATATGATGTAAAAATGATTATTTGTCCATCATATTTAAAAAACAATTACGAAATTACAACAAAATATTTTTTTAATTTAAAACACGTAAATATAATATTTGACATAAATCATATCAATGATTATATATAATAATTAATGAAAAGTTGAAAATAAAAATTCAACGAACAAAAGTTAAGCACATTAATATTACGAACAAAGCTGGTCTGTGTGATGAGGGATCGGATCACAGATCCTATGATTAATCGTCGAAGGTAGACCTGAGTATAAAAAAAAAAAATAGTACAACAAAATAAAAACGGTGGTGTCTATATACAAGTAGTATGAATATATAGTATTTAAATAAATAAATTTAATAAGGACAATGTTGAAATAAAATGTAGATGAATATAATAATTTTATAAAATTTTAATAAGGATAAATTTAGAGCGAGATGTGTAAACAAGAATGGTGGATGAAAACGAAGAAATTACTGCTCTTTTAACTAGAAAGATTAGAATTGATTTCATTCCCCCAAATCGAATTAATCTATTCTATCAACTAATAAAAACTGTAGAGAGTCTATGTTTGAATGACAGGGCCTCTAACTCCGCCTCCGCATGGCCGTCGTCAAGATTTAACTGATGACAGCCGGCTGCAGGAAACAGAACAAGCACAAGATGCCAATTTATTTCTTTTGTATTGTAGATTTACCTGTTGCAATCAAAAGGACCAAGTCAATAAATTTTGGCTTTAATAGTTACTGCATTCTTTCTTACATTTTACAATTCGTGTTAAATCAGCAAAATATGTTTCTTTGCTAATATTTCTAATCATTGGTTGAGTTAATTTTACTGTTGTTCTGTAAATTTCTATATTTTACTGCAAGATGGTTCGACTTTCATGACATAAGCCAACATTCTTTATTGCGTGAAGATTCAAGCTTTCTCTGTGTTCTTATCTATTAAGTCATTTTCGTATGTTGTCAAGGGAGGCTCGTTCTCACAAAGTTTATACGTACAGAATCGTTCCCCCCCCACCCACCCACCCACAAGTCTAACGTTGTTTAATGGAACAGTTGGTTGTTTAAGGCCAGTGTTTTATGGAGGAGCAAGTTCTGCTTGCCATAATAAGTTATCGATTCCTAAACTTGGTCAACATTAGAGTTTCTGATCCCCATTTTAGGTTACAAATTAGCTACACCATCTACGCGATATGATTAGTATTTCGCACTTTTCACCTGCTCATCGGTTCTTCAAACAATCATCATTGACGGAGTGTCTGTTTCTCTTTTTCATCATATGTGGCTTCTTAGCATACAGTTCCCTTGCACAACAGAATTATTCAGAAAATTCGATTTTAGATTGCAACAACTCTGATGCAACAGGACCTTCTCCGGCTTTTCTTTATACCTGCAATGGTGAAAAGCTTTCCTGCAAAGCCTTCTTACTTTTCAGAACACAACCTCCTTATGTTTCAGGCCCTTCCATCTCGAATCTTACATCTTCGGATCCACTGGAATTTGAACACCTGAATAATAGCTCAAATTCAGACATTTTGCCTCCGGACCAAGACATTATAGTTCCTGTAACTTGTTCCTGTTCGGGTCAGTACTATCAGGCCAACACATCTTATGTTTCTCAAGTCGTTGATGAAACCTATTTCACAATCGCAAACAACACATATCAGGGGCTAACCACTTGCAGTGCACTTATGCGAGAGAATCCTTATGGTGAATTGGATTTGTTTCAAGGTTTGAAATTGCAAGTGCCCCTTAGATGTGCTTGTCCTACAAAACAACAGATTGTAAATGGAACTAAGTTTCTATTAACATACTTGGTCACTTGGGAAGATGATATTCCTGCAGTTAGTGCCCGGTTCAATGTAAGCAGCAGAAGTGTAGCAAACGCCAATGGTTTTTCTGATGAAAATTCAGTTATTTATCCCTTCACAACTATATTGATCCCTCTTCAAACAGAACCCTTGAGCTCTCAGACAAGAACTTACCACCCAACATTTAGTTCTAATCCAAGTCCAATAACTCCTCAGAAGAAGCATATAAGATCCTCTAGAGGACTGCGTGTTGGGATAGGAACTGCTGCTTCTTTAGCAGTTTTCTGTTCTGTGCTGTGTCTTGGTTTCTTCTCTCACAGGAAAAACAGATCAAATGAAGCCTCTTCGAATAGTAGGCAGGGGGAAAATCTGTGGAAATTACAGGAGCATATCCTAGATAAAGTTGCTAGAATCGAGGAAATGCTGAAAATATATCAATTTGAAGAATTGGAGGCAGCTACTGGAAACTTCAATGCACAGAAGAAGCTGAGTAATTCTGTTCATTGCGGGGTTCTTCGTGGAAAATTAATAGCCATAAAAAAGACGAGCACAGACGTGACAAAGGAGATTGAAATTCTTAGCAAGATCAATCACTTCAATCTGATTAGTCTATATGGTGTCTGTGAGCATGATGGAGATGTCTATCTTGTTTATGAGTTCATGGAAAATGGATCTCTAAAGGAATGGCTCCAGAAAGTGAACTGTCCACATGTTCAGAGCTGGAATTACTTGATTCGTATTGCATTAGATGTTGCTAATGGGCTTCATTATCTTCACAACTTTACTGCTCCAGCATATGTGCATAAAGACATTAACAGTTGCAATATCTTACTCAATGGAGATCTAAGGGCCAAGATTGCGAATTTCAGTCTTGCAAGATTAGTCCAGAGAGAGAGAAATGGAAATTCGCTTAAAAGCTGTGTTCTAGGAGCAAAAGGTTATTTGGCACCTGAGTATTTGCGAGATGGAAACGTGACTCCAAAAATTGATGTATACGCCTTTGGGGTTGTTCTGTTAGAACTGATTACAGGAAAAGAGGCTGTTTTCCTGGAGAATGGAGAAGAAGTTTTTCTGTCAGAAAAAATCATGTCAACCATGGATGGAACAAATGCAAATGGTGAGATTAAGGACCTAATCAACCCTAGCCTCCAAGTAAAGAATTCTCTTGGTTTTATCATAGATCAAACTGAATTTGCATTACGCTTGGTGAAATTAAGCGTTGCATGCTTGGCACAAGAACCAGAAAACAGGTTGAGCATAACTGAAGTAGTTTCAGCTCTGATGAAGATCCAGTTAGACGTCCAGAACTCGGAATCCTTTTCCATTGACGTCGGACTACAGTAGTGTGTTTATATCAGATTTTGTAATTCGAATGTCTGTAATGAACACAACAACACTGTAACAACAATTGTAATGGCTGGTCTTTCTATTCACAGGAGAAATTTTGTTCATCAGCATTAAACAAAGATAACTAAAGCATTCAATTGAAAATCTCTCTGCGAGAAAATCTATACATGATTGTTTTCGGTTTTTCCATATTACACGATAAGAAAAATTACACTTGCAAACTTCTGATTGTATATGCTGAATCAACGAGCTATGACTGGACTAATAACAGGCAAAACTTCAACTTCAAATTTAGAGGTCCAAGACTTGTCGTACATCTCAGGAGACGATTGAGTTAGAACGCATAGGTTGAAGACGATTTCTGTCATTCCTGGTCTCTCGGAGGATTTATCTGATGTGCATGCTGTTGCCAAGGTTGCCAAGCTTAGAGCGCCTTCAATAGGGTACATGTTCTTTAAGTTTGGATCCATCCACCTCCTTAGCCTCTCGTCTCTGTGATCATCATCTTTCAAGATTCCCTTTATTTCTTTCCATAACATCACAACTTCACCATTATCTCTGGCTTCCATAACTTTCTTGCCTGAAAGTAACTCAAGAAGAACAACTCCAAAAGCAAACACGTCAATCTTTAACATGATAGAGCAAGTTGCATGCCTGGCTGTAGAGAAATTTGAAATCTTGGCTTTGAAAGTAGAATCGAGGAGTATGTTGCTTGTTCTGATATCCTTATGGACGACACTAGGTTGAGCATGCTCGTGCATGTACTGGATACCATTCGCAACATCTAGGGCTATAAATAACCTCTGGCTCCAAGTGAGGTATTCCCCTGTGTCCAAAGTTGACAAACTTTTTGGGGAAAGCCATTTCTCTAGTGATCCATTCTCAGCATATTCATAAACTATGAAAAAATTCCCATCATTGTCTGAGGAAACACCCATTAACTTCACCAAATTCGCATGATTTACTTTCTGTAGTATTTGCAGCTCCTCTGTTGCATCTCGTGTTTTCTTTACTGCAAAAACCTGATCATTAATCGTCGCCTTGTAGACTGATCCTCCAATACGATAACGTTCATTTAGGTTCATAGTTGCCTTCATAATCACCTTCAGTTCATACATTATCAGCTTTCCAAGATATCCTGAAACTCCAGGAAGCAGCTTATCCTGACTCGCTTTCTGCTCAAATATTTCAACTTTAGAAACTTTCTTGGTTGGAATCAGATCAGATGTTTCCAACGAAGAACTATTCCGGGCCAATGCTCTCTTTTTCTTGTATAAAAGGTGTATATACGCCATTACACCTGATAAAATAATCAAAAGAGCCACTACAGTACTTAAAATTGCAATGAGGAGCCAATAATGTTTCGATTTCTTCCCAATGGTGGAAGGAGGAAAACGTTGCTGTAGAACTGGAGAAGTGTTTACTGGGATCAAAACCGGAAGATAAATTGCAGCAGTGAAGTTTCTGTTATTGTTTTCTTCTGCAATATCTGTCTCTGATGCCTTAAACATGTTACTTACATCCCTTAAATCGTCAACCGGTTGCCATACATAAGTGACAAGGTATTTAATCCCCTTGTCTGAATATGAATTTCCAGGGCAATTACAGAGCAAAGGGAAGGCCGCTTGCTCCCCAATTGTCAAGTTGTTTGCTTTCAATGTGGGATTCATGTCCATCGCCACTTGATAATTTGTGAGGTTCTGAAAAAGCTTGATTGAAACCGAATAGAAGGTGTCATCCTTCTTAATTTTGTACGTGGCATTAGAGAAATAATTCGATCCATTGCAAGTACATGTGATCGGTATCAGTAAGAGCTGATCAGGAACCAGTTCAACATTCTCCGATACTAAACCAGTAGCTGCTACTATATCTGACCGGCTGATTTGAAACAGTTCAGATATATTTCCAAGATCTGAATAAGGTGATCTCACTCTGTAAGTAACATATGTATCACACGATACAGGCGAGTTCTTGGAGCACGTAAAATTTGTATCTGTAGTATTAGGAGATTGAGCTGTGACAAGGGAGAATGAAAAAATGAAAAACAAGGAAAATACTGAGAGCAAAGAATGAACTACCATTTTCTTTGAACTTAGATTGTATGATCACTGAGCGTATAAATTATGTATTTTGGGGGACAAGAGAAGTTGTCAAGATCATATTAATGGTCGATACAAAAGCTGTCAAGATCATATTGACGATTTAACAAAAATCCTGATATAATAATGCACAAGGGCAATAAACTCGAGAAAACTGTCATGGTTCGACTAATTTTTTAATAGCGATTTTTTTTTTTTTTCTGATACAGTCTTTTGAAAAAACTATGGTTACTTTATTACAAAAATCCAGGTTAGACGGCAAGAACTCGTCCTTGCTTTTAAATTGTCTGTAAGAAATTAGCAGAAATATTAAGAAAATAGATAGTTGATGGCTACACAATTAAATATAGTATTTTTTTTGTCCCTTAAATGTCTGCATTATTGGTTGTCGTTAACCTTAAGTTTAGCTAGCTGGAATAACAAGTCATCTGTTTTGTCCTTTTAGGTGAGGATCAAATGGAACAGACAACAGAAGATGCCTGAAGAGCATCCCTTTTGAGTTCATACCTGACTTTTCAAAGATATGTCTTATATTAAAAGTTCAGATTCTTCCCATAATATTTTCACACGGGGACAAGTTTGTTACCCATTATTAAACCGATGAATAATTTTTTTGCCGATTTTACTTATTTGATCGAGTGAAGTAATCTTTTCATCTTTTCCATTGTCTTTCTTTCAGCTTAGAGCTTGGTCATGATGATTTTTTGGAAATCATTTTCAACAACACATTTTATGAGATCATAACTTTTTCCACTTTTTAACCACACCTTCTCTGAAAAATTTATTTTTCACTTGAAAAAATCTCTCTCAAATAAGCTCTTAAAATCCAAACAGAGTAACAAATACACAAAAGGCTTAGTAATTGTACCAAACAAAATCCCAAACATAGTAATCCTCCTTTTATTTAGAATAGTATGACATTAAAAGGAGAATATTTGTTTTGCCAATGTCCAATATGAACATTTGATATCCTTTTATGTATGACTATTTAACATAAAATATGAACTGCCTAATGTCAAAACTTACAAAGAGAACAGCATAATCACTCAATTCATTTTTTAGCCCCCAGCTTTTCGTCTATCACTCTGTTTTTCTTTTTTAATTTATTTTTTTACTCATTTAATCGTGTACAAACTAGCATGAACAGGCCAACACTATGATGCCTGAGTGGAAAATCTAGAGTAAATCACCAATGAAGTCAGCACGGAAAGCTTCCAGTAAGCCGAATGTGATCAAGCGTTCTCTTTAAGCCGTACTTGAGCACAGCCTTATCGCCTTCTCTGAAACCATCTCCATAAGCTGTTGAAGTGTCCGACTCGATCTGATGTTTGAAGAACTCACCGAGTTCTTTCTCAAATTGAGATCGTTTGCCCTTCTTCGAGGAACTAGATGATGATGAAGCTGCTGACGAGGTGGAGGAAGATGATGATGAAGTAGAAGTTGCATTACTACCAGAACCAGCAATAATTTCAGAATCTAGCCACATATGAGCTAACACCTGGCAGATACCTTCTTCCACTGCTGGGCTTAGATTTGGGTAACCTGCAAAAGCGCCGGTAGTTCAAGCAACACACTGCGCTTATGGTGTATTTGCTATTGAGGATTGGATAACACTAGACAATTTCAAGGAAGAAAACAAGCTAATTGCTATTCATTATAGAATCCTTTGGACCAAACATGCACTTGAGTGAGTTGCAAGGGAAGCAACATAAGTAAGATGAAAATCACCTTTAAGTCGCAACCATGCATGCATCATCTCATGAGCTAGGATGGAACCAGTCAATAACCTGAATAGAAAGGAGGTTTCTTATTTTGCTCTGGAAGTGCAAGCATAGACTATTTAGAGGTGAAAAGGGAAACAGTGCTCACCTAGGAAGACCATATAAAACAAGAATTGCTGTCACTTCACATCTACGAACTAGCCTATAAGGCTCAGTAATCATATCTACTATCCGATATCCACCAATTTTCGGCCGCTTCAAAATCTGGATTTTGTGATAACAGGCACCAATTTCAATTTCAAATTCAAAGAATGAAAAAATGACTTTACAACTTTACGTTACGCATTTAAAAGTAAGATGCTGCCAAAAGATATACATACAGTGCTAACGGTCTGCTCTTCTGACAGGCAAAGTCCTCTAGTCTCGGGCATGTGATGATGACCCTGGACAAAAAATGAATATTCAAAAATTTGGAACTCTTGTAGGGGTACAATGTTTATAAAGCATAAACCTTACATTTTTTTCTCCTTCCATGGCTTCATTTAGGGCCTGTCTCTCAACCAAGAGCATTGGAACTTGCTGCTCCAACTTCATATTTAAACCTTCATAAAATTCTTGAATTTCAAGGTAAAGGGGTTGGCATTCGTGGGTATCCATTATTGAGGAGTCCAAACACTCTAGACATAGCTTCCGGCCATCATCAAGAATCAGATATCTAGCATCCACCGGCTGCATCAGAAAATTTGACATTACTCAAAGAAATAAACTTGAAGGCTAATCCTGTTGATAATTTTCCTTGTTCTTTTCAGGTTTTCTATTTTAGAACATCATTTTCCCAACAAACCTCCATTCTCTCACAGCTGCAACAGCGAGGTGTTCCATCATGCTCATGAGATGGGCAGTACTTCTGATGCCAAAAAGGATGTGCCCTATACTCAATAAGACCGGCTGCATTTGTTGGGATCTATGTTGTTGGAAAACAATTCAGAAAAACCAATGCTACCATGTTGTTAGTATTGTATCCAGAAAGGAACAGAACAGTTCATCTTCATCATATGCATAGTGTAACAATGTAGCCTTAATGATCAAAAGTTGAAGATGAAATCAGTGTCTACAATCTCACCACAAACTCATGAAATGTTGCTTTAGAGTAGAGCAGCCAGATATTTAAGATGGAATACAGCATTTTGTCTGTAAGACCCATGTTTACTTGGGAAACATATTGATAAAACAACGACATTTGAAAGCAGTAACTACTGATCAAATGCGACACAAACATAAAGTTCATGTCCCCATTCTATTCCGAAATCAATAGACCATGATCATGTGCACTCAGCAAAGTGTCATGGTGCCTAAGCGAGGAAGATAGATGGTCATAATCATGGATTCATGGGACTCAGCATAAAGTCTGTGGGTTGTAACCATCAAATTCATATATTATTTAGTTTATTGAGTTTTAAGATTACATAGTTCCAATCAGTTGGTACTAATCTCTTTTGGTAATCATAGCATACTTTGTTCATTTTAAAATCTTTCAGCCTTGTACTAATCTGGCCAATATTACAAATTTCTCGATTTTGTCATTCATTCGTTACTCTTCCTTTCTTTTGCCAAAATGTTTTTTTTTCATTTTTTAATTGAGTTCAACTCAAGGAAATCTATCAACCCAATTCGGCACTGGCATATGCTATATTAGGATTAAAGATAGGAGATCTTTCTAGTTCAATATATCCTACCAGGAAATAGTTTGATTTCAGAGTTAAAAGTGTCAATTTCAAGAATTTCCATGGCTCAATGACTACTACGGTACTACTCAAGACTTTTCATGCAGGTTTTAACATGGTTGTCTGCACTCCCATGTACATAAACCCTTAAAATAATAGTTAATGGGAGTTTAATAATGATAGTTTTATTGGTAGTCCAGATCCCTTCTAGAAGTCTAAAAGGGAAAGGGCAAAGCGGTTAGGGAATATTGGCATAATTTCTCATTTATTTCTTTACAGATATCACTCTGAAGTGGCAAGAGCTATTAATTTAGAAAAGTGGATGAGCAAATCTGAGATATATAATCTTATACTACATATTCTTGCTTCACAGAGAATGGATACTCACAAAATTCTTGCAGACATCGCATTTGGGATGATGCTGCTCCTTATAACAGGATTTGTGGTAAGGGCGATTGTCAGACAATGAAAACTGGAGTGAATATAAAAGAAAAGAGTTCTTAAACCTGTCCGTTAATGATTACGAACAAAAATAAGAAATATCAAGCAACCAAAAACCAATAACATTATTTAGAACAAAATCAGATAGGTTTCAAGTACTTTAAGTGATAATTATAGACCTCGTTATCGGAAATTGGCTGATTGCAAGCATGGCAACGAAAACATCCTGGGTGCCAAACAGCCCCCATGCAACTCAAATATCTTCCATGACCGATATCGCCATTGCAACCAGCACAAATCCTACAAGAACCACATTAGGTCCAAATGATGTAAGAAAAAATAGATTGAAAAATTGTTTGGAATGCAGATATGCATTAACAGTTTAATCCAGTGACTTTGGATGGTCAGATTATCCTTAAATCTAGTGCTTTACATGCCTTTCCTTTTAAACAAAGCCACTCTATGCCAATATCAAGGACTTAGAACCAAATGAAAATTCTAGACAATTAGCATGAGTTGATCCGAAAGTTCCAAATCTTCATCTATTAATTGCAGCAATTAAATGAATCGTTAATGTATACATCAGTTTGCCAGTATGCCCCTCCTTTTTGTGGAATGCCTACTTGTAGAATGTCAATAGCACCATTGAAGCTATGTGAGCTTTATATAAAGAATGGCAAAGTTACAAACCTACATAATAGACAACTAGAGTTGTGAGAGATGAATAAAGGATACTAAAGAAGTAGGCCTGATTTCTGCATTGTATACACTGTCTAACAAGAAGTTTGCAGGGAAAAATTATGTTTATAACTGAACTGTAAAGAGTAAGACCATATATCTATTTCCATCGACGTCATGTCAAAGCTTCAGTTATCACCAATTTGTTATACATTGACTAACCATTGACTGGTGAATTGACATTTGAAGATAAATTATAAAATGGAAAAGAGACTAACTATCTGTACCCTGAGTTATAGTAGTATGGATAAGGTGGAAAATATCCTCTATAATCATGTTGAGGTGGAGACTCCATGTTCAGACTTTCCTGAATAGCCTTTGCAAGCAGTTCGTCTTCTTCTAAGTGAGACTGAGATTCGGTATCTGACAATCAACATGTTTAAGTTAGCAATCATCAATGTGCGCCTGATAAAAGTTCAAATATAATTTGGACTTCTTTATCCCAAAACAACCAAAATTTAAGAAGAGTGACTGTACGCACAAGTTACACGATAATAAACAAGATAGAGGCATACTGTACTTCTCACAAATTCTTTACTAGCCCCATTTATATCCCCACAGACTTCCATATGGAAAGCCAAATCAATTGTCAAAATAGTTGCATATATTGCTTTTAAAGCCTAACTGAGAGTGATGAAATAATAAGTTCCTCGTCCTTGGAAGAAAAATAAGCCATCTCACAAATCAGGCTAAGAGTCTTACATATACTTCTCAGTACTTAACAAGAAATTATCAAAGAACTTACAAGAACTCTACACATTTGGGCATTAATGTAAGTTACTCGTCCTGCTGGGCTTACCGATCACTTTCTTTCCTTTCTCATCTTCTTCTTTCTTTCCTTTCTCATCTTTTTCAGCAAGAGACGAGTCTTCTTCAGCAACAGAGGTGTCTTCTTCCGCCAGTGACCGTGCAATTGCAAGATCAATTTCTTCTCTGTCAAAATCCGACCATGCATCCTACATTTCCGGCCCAAAACTACGAAGTTAGAACAATAATAATAGAGACAAAGCTTGTGTGTCCCACAACCTCGGACCATTTTCACCACATCGATGCTGAAAATAGCTTATGCATATGCAAAAGAAATGAAACCAGTGAAGATCAATAGCTAACGACATCGAGGATTACCGCCAAAGCAGGAGGTTCTTCCCAATTCGTATCATCTTCGTATTTCCCATGATGTTGCCCTTCCGACATTTTGTGACTGGAACCTTTGAAAATCTTGGTTAGCCAACCCATTATGTAAATTGCTATCCTCTTGTGGGTAGGCGACTATATCCTGCAGACTGAGTGTGTTCATTCGAATAAGAACCACCATTAGAAAATGGAATCCCAAAAGCAATCTTAAGCTTTTTTTTTCTCTCTCTCTCTCTCTAGAAGGGAAAAATTAATGGACATAATTCAATCAATATCTCGAATTCAAGCAGTATTATGCCAGGAAGATCATCACTTTAACGAACTTCAGCTAGCCAGATAGGAAAATATTTCAAATTTTGAATTGAACATCTAATCCAGGAGTCCAAAGAAATGGATATGACACAGAACTTCAGACAAATAAACTAATTATCTGTGAGTGGAACTAATTCCGAACATTGATTCTCAGAATTTTCAACTCAAGACAATGAAATCTCAACCTCCTAGATATTCAAAAGTCCAACCATTCACCAATCTCAAAACAAAAATTACCCACCTGATCATCAAGAAGAATAGATTGATTCAACAAGACTGATATGCTCATTCAGTTTTTTGACAAATAACTTGTCGATAACACAAAATCCAGAAAAGAAAAGGGAAAAAAGAGATAAAAGAAGAAAAGTAAATCACGTTTCAGAGGCTTACACAAACAGTTGAAGAATTCAAGGAATCTGATGAGCCCCAGATCGGACAAAGAATCCAATTTCCCAGTAGTCATTAGAAGATATTACAAAAAAGATATCCATTCTCCGACTTATTCTACATCTGACAAATCATTTCACATAAGAATAAAGAGAAATACAAAAACTTGAGATGAAATTTGCACTAATTTTTTCTTGACTACCAGAAGAACATTCTGGTTAAAGAGAGAGAAGTAGACAAGTTGTACTTGAATTCTACGAAAATATAGGCCAAATGATGCAAAACTTTTATTTTCATCACTTAGAAGAGACAGATGATGTAAGAATTTCCATTAATCTTTTTTCACGATGGAAGATAATTCTATAAAGATTTTGTGCATTTCTCTGACGTGGGACCTTTTGTGCTTTAGCCCCATTTTTCCACCGTTAGTTCACTAAATGTCAAAAAACACATTACTGTTAACCTTTCCCGTTGACAAAACATCGCAAGGGAAGGTGAGGCTCCAACCTTTGCCACATCTCTTCAACTGAAAAAATAAATATTGTTTATGATTATTTAAAGTTTTAGACAATAATTTCAAGTCATTGTGAACGAATGGAGTGAAGTTTTCGGCAGTTGATTTTTCTCTATTTGTGTTTTTTTAAGTATCCAAACTCCAGAAATAGATTGCCTCATGATTTTTGTGTCAGGTTGTAAGGGACTACATGGGGTCCAGTCACTGCAGCTCTGCCCCCATGAGATAATTATTCTATTTTTCTGTTTTATTCTTCATCCAAACTAAAAGGTATTTTCAGAAACATGTTCGTGAGATATAAAAAGGCTAGGTATTTTCAATAATTCTATTCTTTTTATTAGAAATATTTCCTTTAATAATTTTTAATGTTGCACTAAAAGTAAAGGCCACAGCAGCACGAACTTTGTGTCAAAAAAGAACAGCAAATTTAGAAGGAACGTACTTTAACAACTATTCCTCTCTTAAGCTCGTGCTTAAAACTATTTTAAAAATAATTTGAAAATCCTAATCACTTTTATCCACAATGCCCGTCAAAACCCCGCATAAAACGTAAGCTGACAATTGAGATTTGTATAGCGCTAAAGTAAATCATAATCCCTTTATAAAAGTTTGACAAAATATTTATCCCTTGATTTAGTATAAGTCAAAGAATGTGTTAGGATTTGTGACAAAAATTCTATTTGATTTAAAAATTTGTTGCATATATGAAGTTTGATTAATTTTGGTTTAGAAATTCGGTTTGATTAGGAATCAAATATCATCATATTTTGAAAGTTTGATTGAGTTAAGAATTTCTTAGATTGATGAAAGATGTGTTTTGGAAACACTATGATAGAGCCCGAAGTAAAAATGAAAGAAAAACGCGAAAGAGAAAATTGGACAGGGACTTGGCGCCTAGTCGCCCGCTCAGCGCCTTGGCCCTACAACTGCTACAGAATTTGACTCGGTTTTGGCTTCGACGCGATTTTGGACTCCTACTTCATCCATAACTTCGTGATTTGGCTTCTATAAATACTCCACGAGGTATTTGCACTTAAAAAGGCAATACATAATGAAATAAAGTGATCCTTGAGAGATTATAACAATAGATCATTAGTTATATACATTAGAAATAAGAGAAAATTGTTTAGATTAGATTGAGAGGATCAAATCTTGTAAGATAATTGTTGGTGTTTCTTGGTATAATAAAATTTTCATCTTCCACAATATTCTTAATTGTTGTGTGATCTATTAAAATTTCATATTGCTTATATTTTCTTCTTTAATTATTTGATCGGTTTCATAACAAGCGGTATTAGAACTATTCTGGTATCAGCTTCGTTTCCCAACAAGTGGTATCAGAGTTAAGGATCTTTTGACGATTTCTTGGGAGGTCCAAATTGGTTATTAAATCAAGGTTTGAACAAGGTCGATTGTTCATGGATGGCAGCTTTAAAGTTTGAAATTTCGCTTTTGGATCGCAACAGTAGATTTTCGTTGTGGCAAATCAAGATGCGAGCGGTTCTAGCTCAATTGGATCTTGATGATACTTTGTTGGGGATTGATAAAATGCTTACGGCAATAACAACAGAGGAGAAACGACGGAATGATCGAAAAGCCCTATCTCAAATACATTTTCATCTTTCTAATGAAATTCTTCAGGACATGGTAAATGAGAAAAGTGCTGCTGCATTATAGTTGAAGTTGGAGCAACTTTGTATGACAAAAAGTTTGACAAGTAAGTTACACTTAAAGCAACGCTTGTATTCTCATTACTTGACGGAAGGTGGATCTTTGGAAGGTCATCGATCTGTGTTTAAGGAAATCGTCGTTGATTTGGAAACAGTGGAAGTTGAGTGTGATGAAGAGGACTTGGGGCTAATATTGTTATGTTCATTGCCGCCTTCATATATGGCTTTTAGAGATACCATTATCTATAGTCGAGATACTCTTACAATTGAAGATGTGTATGACATGCTATATTCCAAGGAGAAGATGAAACATCTGATCGTCAGTTCTAAGGCTCATGGAGAGGGTCTTGTTATTTGAGAGAGGAAGATGGGTAGTCATGGGAGGGACAGAGTCAAGGTAATTCTGCTGGTTTGCAGAGCTTGGATGTAGTTCACAGTTGCTGAGTGTGCCCAACGGGGGCATGGGGTGTCCGGTGGGAACATGGTGGAAGAGTTGGAGAATGACTTGAAGAGTGGAGCTTAATTTCTTGTTATGGAATTTGTGTCAATGTGGAGTTTGTTAGGATTTGTGACAAAAACTTTATGTGATTTATGAGTTTGTTGCATGTAGGAAGTTTGATTATTTTTAGTTTAGAAGTTCGGTTTGACTAGGAATCAAATATCATCATGTTTTAGAAGTTTGATGGGAGTTTGTTTGAGTTAAAGACTTCTTGGATGGATGAAAGATGTGTTGGAAACACTAGGATGGAGCCCGAAGCAAAAAAGGAAAGAAAAACGTGTAGGATAAAATTTGACAGGGACTTGGCGCCTAGGGGTGGCGCCTAGGCACTGAGAAGTAGCGCATACCGCTCCTAAGCCGTCAGAATTTGACTCTGTTTTGGTTTCTGACGCGATTTTGGACTCATATCTCATTCATAACTTTGTGATTTGACTTTTATAAATATTTCACAAGATATATGCACTTAAAAATGCAATACACAAGGAATTTAAGTGACTCTTGAGAGATTATAACGATAGATCATTGGTTGTATACATTAGAAATAAGAAAGAATTGTTTAGATTAGATTGAAATGATCAAATCTTGTAAGACAATTGTTGGTGTTTTTTTATATAATAAAATTCTTCTCTTCCACAATATTCTTGGTTGTTGTGTGAATCAATAAAATTTCATATTTCTTATATTTTTTTCTTTAATTATTTGGCCGAATTCACAACAAGAGTTATCAGAACTATACTGTATCAGCTACGGTACCCAATTATGGCTTTTAGAGATACCATTATATATAGTTGAGATACTCTTACAATTGAAGATGTGTATGACGCGCTATATTCCAAGGAGAAGATGAAGCATCGGTCGTCAGTTCTGAGGCTCATAGAGAGGGTCTTGTTGTTCGAGAGAGGAAGATGGGTAGTCATGGAAGGGGCAGAGTCAAGGATAGCAATAGCGATATAGTTTGTTGGTATTGCAACAACAAGGGGCACATGAAGAGGGATTTCTATGAGTGGCGAAACAAGTTTGCTACTAAGGATCGGGATGAAAAATTAGAAAATTCCGGTAATGTTAATCTTGCAGAAGAGGACTGTAATGGAGATGGAGAATTGTTGGCGATTACTGAAGGTGGCTCCAAACCTGACGAGGATTGGATTCATGATTCAGCTTGCACTTTTCATATGTGTTCAAATCGGGATTGATTTTCTTCATATGAAACAGTTACAAGGGTTCCGTGATGACGGGAAGCAATGAACCTTGTAGAATTGTTGGGATTGGTAACGTCAAAATCAAGATAGTTGATGGGAAGGTTAGAACACTTGGCCAGGTTCGACATGTTCCAAGTATCAACAAAAATTTGATTTCCTTGATTACTCTTGATGCAAAGGGGTACAGGTATACCGGTGGAAGTGGAGTCCTAAAAGTTAGCAATGGTGCCCTGGTTATTTTAAGGAGACGGAGAAAGTCTCGGTTATATGTGTTGGAAGGTTCGACGATAACGGAGGAAGAAACTGCAGCTTATGGTTTAGTAAGCAGTAACTCGGGAAGAATTGTTGGTGAGCGGGTTGTTTGTGGTGATTTGGACAAAGCTTCTAGTACCTCGGGTGGAGCTGGTTGTGATCTTATTGATCATGTTGTTCATGATGTTTTGAGCAGGTTTAACAACTCTGGTGGAGTTGGTGTTGCTTGTGGTGGTTCAAACAGGTTTATTGATTCTGCTGGAGTTGGATGTGAACGGGATGATTCAAGCAAGAATGGCGAGCAAGGTAGTTCTGCTGGTTTGCAGGGCTTGAATGTAGTTCACAGTTGCTGAGTGTGCCCGACGGGGGCATGGGGTGTCCGGTGGGAACATGGTGGAAGAGTTGGAGAATGACTTGAAGAGTGGAGCTTAATTTCTTGTTATGGAATGTGTCAATGTGGAGTTTGTTAGGATTTGTGACAAAAATTCTATGTGATTTAGGAGTTTGTTGCATGTAGGAAGCTTGATTAATTTTAGTTTAGAAGTTTGGTTTGATTAGGAATCAAATATCATCATGTTTTGGAAGTTTGATGGGAGTTTGTTTGAGTTAAGGACTTCTTGGATGGATGAAAGATGTTTTGGAAACACTAGGATGGAGCCCGAAGCAAAAAAGAAAAGAAAAACGTGAAGGATAAAATTTGACAGGGACCTAGCACCTAGGGGTGGCGCCTAGGCACTGAACAATAGCGCCTACCGCTCCTAAGTCGTCAGAATTTGACTCGATTTTGGTTTCGACGCGATTTCGGACTCATACCTCATTCATAACTTTGTGATTTGACTTCTATAAATACTTCACAAGATATATGCACTTAAAAATGCAATTCATAAGGAATTTAAGTGACTCTTGAGAGATTATAACAATAGATCATTGGTTGTATACATTAGAGATAAGATAGAATTGTTTAGATTAGATTGAAATGATCAAATCTTGTAAGACAATTGTTGGTGTTTCTTGATATAATAAAATTCTTCTCTTCCACAATATTCTTGGTTGTTGTGTGGTCAATTAAAACTTCATATTGCTTATATTTTCTTTTTTAATTATTTGGCCGG
>CAIGRB010080025.1:100835-111236 GCA_903798255.1 Fraxinus quadrangulata | reverse complement strand
CAATGTGTGTATATATATATATATATATATATATAACTTAAACAGTTTTTTTAATCTTGAAAAGGGTGGAGCCATACCATGAGAATGTTGGTCCTTTAACTTAATGTAACCTTCAGATTGGAAAGTGACCCAAATGAGAAGGACATTACTGTTTGGTTCCTAGTAAAACAGGCACACCAATTAAAATTCGGCTGCCTTGGATTATTTAGTGTTAATTATTTTATCGAGAAACCCAATTTAGTAATTTCAAATATATAAATTTATTTCCCGTCCTGCTACAATATTAAATTTTATTTTTCTGTCCCTGGCGAAAAAGTTTTTCTTTATTGAGCTGGAGGTTCAAATCATTGATAAGGCAAGACTATTTATGTCCACAAGTTTATTTTTATTCTGAACTTCCCTTTTTCCTACGGCAACTTGAATGCAAGACTGTGAAGTTTGATGCTGTCAATTGTGCTCAACTTCGTGGAATGTCAATAATTCGTCTGCTTTGATTATTCTATTATTGTTATTAAAGAGGTACTAAAATAGACTGCTTAAATTGATAGACTCATCGACCTATTTTGGTCCCAAATTTTGGGTACTTTTTAATAGCTTATTGTAGAAAATAAAAATAACCCAAGAATCAAGTGGATTGTACGTTCAAAGGACACTGATTTGACTAAGAGTTTTCATGGCGTATCAACTCCAACCCATTCATTTTTATACCATTAATTTGCATTCTCCTCTCGTCGATTTTCTTGATTTTCGTTAACTACTGTAATTATCACTCATTTCATCTCTTTAATTTGTAATGAACTCTTAAACTTTGGCTCATTATCTAAAATATATGGCACACAAGAAGTCAAATAAAAGTCATTGAATTGTTATATAGAAGTTCAAAATTCGAAAATGTTTTACTTGGTCTATTAACATAACCATGTTATAAAAGTTTGGGCCTACCAAAAGAAATTATTCTATTACCTCCGTGGGGCCCATCTTGATATATAATTCTCAATTATGCTAAGAAATACAATTTTTTTTTTCTCTTTCCTTAAAATAAACAAAATCTTAATCATTAGTCCATCATATGTCCGAAAATTGTTGGTTAATATTTTCCATCGTTAGGTCAAATGTTGCCTTTTTAATTGTTTATTACTTAATGCATATTTAACAAGCAAACCCTATATGGTTGGCCATTAGATTTTATATAATTAAACTAATTATTAACTTACATTTTAAGAATCTATATTATGGACTAATTAAGCATTGAAAATTTGACTTTAAAAAAAAAAAACAATCGATAATATGCAATTGCCTATAATAAATTATTTCCTTCACTTGTATACTTATTTGCTATAGCACGATGATGTATAATATGAGATTATAATTTTATCGGTCAACTTTTAAGTATAAAAATGACATTTGCTTCTAAGTAAATATTGAGATCGAATTCATTATTGTCAATAAAAAAAATAATATAGTACTAATGGCTTACTAAAGACGTTAATGAATTAGTGATAATTAACAAAAAAATATTGTAAATCGTCATGTCTTGTCGAATTTTCTTTGGACAAACTAATTAAACGCGAACTCAAAATTATAGTTATATTTTATCTCTAAATGGCTAAAACACTGTTTATTAAAAGTTCCTTCCTGCTAGTGACGTGACACAGATCTCATCGTCCCTTTGGAATATTTCACAATCTTTCCAACTCAGGAACTCAAAATTAAAAGTAGGACTTCTTGCATAACTTTCAGTTCTCAGTTTTTCTTTTCTTTAATAATTCCATTCGTATCATGATTTAGTTGAGCCCTTGTTTGATTTAAATAAAAAATAATTTTTTAATAAATTGTAATAAAAATTTAGGAAATTCGTGGTTGAAAAATTATAATTCTCGTTGAAATGTATGGTTAAAATTAAATTTTGACTTTTATTTAGCCGAACTAAATAGGGGCTAAGTTTCTTGACCATTATTTTAGCAAAAAATATGATTATGATTGACGTCTCAATAAAGTCGTCCCTCGTGGATGGAATCCCAAGCTAATCATTCTGTTGAATAATCAAAAGAAATTATCGCAAAATCAAGGTCTCGAGTGGGTTTGTGGTCATGCAAAACGAAATTGGTAAAGTGAAAAATTATGTAATAGAAAAGCTAGAAGAAAGGTAGCAGCATCCGAAAAAGAAAAGGCATATTTGATTTATATCAAAAGAAGAAACAGACAAAAGAACAATCTATCTATATATGCACATAAACACGCACCCATGCTTAGTAAAAATTAAAATTAAAATTAAAATTTTAATTTAAGTTAAATTTAATAATTTTTTATTAAAATTTTGATTTAAATCACCGCGACTATGGGTCATGCTTTTGAAGGTGGAGGAGACTGTCCTTGTTGCTTTTTGGTTTGGCATTCTATCATATTTCCTTTTCCATCATTCCTCGATAAGGCAAAAGAGACGGTTACAATAGAAATTGGCATTGACGTTTCCTCGTACGACACCCCTCCTCTGTACCTTGTTTACTACTCTTTCATTTTCACCCTACCTTACTGTTTTAGGGCAATCTTTTTCAATTATATTTTTCAATTACATTAAATCTCAAAATCAGATTTTTAATAGATTTTGATTAAAATTAATAAAATATATCGTTAAAATTAATTATTGATTTTGATTAAAAATTTTAGTTGAATTTTAATCAAAACCAAACTAGGGCTAAATATTAAGGGTAGTGCTTAACTTTCTCTCCTCACAAAATTTCCACTTTATTAAGAAGAAAATCAAAACACAAAATTTAATTTTCTCCGCAACAATGATTTCTCGTGCAAAGTGTTGGACGATGATGTCAATCGATCTTGTGTGGCGATGATGAAATGGGTTGCTAGCTCAAACTCTATATTTACAATTGCCTGATAAATTGATTGGCCAAAAATCCGATTTGTTAAGATTGCTATTTGAAATTGTTGTCCTTTCGAATTATGAAAACACGAATCAAATATGAGATCAATGGTTGGCAATAAAGGTATAAATAGAACCCTTAGTTTCCCCATTAGGTCATATCCGTGACTGTCGTTTCTTGTTTTGTGCTTCTAGAATTCTCGTCTCTCGTTTGTCTTGTTCCAAGCCTCTAGTTGAAAGTTTGTTCTTACTAGTATTCTCTTTGTGAGATTAAATGTGTAAGTTGTAGAGAGAGAGACGGTAATTGAATCTCAATGGTATCCTTCAATTTGATAAGGGATTGGCACTAGTTTCGTGGTTAGGGTTTGATAGCCAAACAAAAACATACAATTTTGAGTTTGAGCCCTTCGATCTGTAAACTCTTTGGTACTCTTGGGTCGGTATCACACGTCGTGTATTGAAAACTTAATTAATTGAATATATTTGATATTTTTGGTCAAGAAACTTATATTTTGTTTGAATTCGTTTTTCTAATAGAAGAATAAAATACTCCAAAATTTTTGCGTGGTATTGAATTAAAAATCACGTGGTCCCAAAATCTGTCTTAGACCCATTCGTCTTCTTAGTAAAGTATCGATTCTTATTTGCACCAAGCTGTCTAATAATGTGTAAATGGTTGTGGCAATACGAAATTAAACATGGCGTGTGAAAATAATAAAAGAGGGGCACGTGTGCACCCGACTTTGGCACGTGAGATTTGGATATGAAAAAGATATTGAGAAATCAATGATAGTATATGAGGAAGTTGGCCTATCAATCGTGTGATGAAAGGGTGAGATTCCTGTGATTATTTCACCCAAAAGACGATAGACAGTAGAAGAAGGTTGGGCTGTCAATTATCAACCTTGTTTGTGGTTACAAAGTTTCACACACACAATCAGTGTTGAGTAGCGATTGAGCCTACAAAAGTTGCAATCGAGACGTTCTCTTCTCTACAACTTTATTTCATGGAAACAAAAATTAGAAAATGGATTTCATAAAGTCGCGTAATTGAAGTCGTAGTTGGCGGTGAAGATAAGAAGAGGTGAACGAGAGAAAGATTTAACGACCTAAAAATAATTTTTAAATGAAAAACATATCGTGAGCAAAACGACGTCATTTTCTTATTCTTGATGTGACTTATTGTCTAAATTAAATAATATTACATTATATTCATAAAATTTCTTACACAATTTAATTATCCCATTTCAGGACAAAAAAAGTGATAAAAAGAT
Source organism: Fraxinus quadrangulata (assembly GCA_903798255.1). Taxonomy (NCBI): domain Eukaryota; kingdom Viridiplantae; phylum Streptophyta; class Magnoliopsida; order Lamiales; family Oleaceae; genus Fraxinus; species Fraxinus quadrangulata. The sequence continues at coordinate 107,084 of CAIGRB010080025.1, read as the reverse complement.
CTGAAATTGTGTGGTGAAGCAAAAAACACCTGTTGAACGAAAACTTTGTGAAATGGTTAAATGAAAACGTATATTTATTGGCATTTACCAAACTGTAAATCAGTTATACTTGGCTTTCAAACCCCTACTCCCCGTACAAACCTAACCCACCCAAAGCCCTACCTTTCGCACGTGCCATCGTCTTCTGATTTCAGAGAGCGTTATCCAGCAAATTAACTCACAATGTATCCATCGTGTATAGAAGGATTAAGGGCCATATGGTCATACTAATAAAGCCTAAGCAACAATGTTAAGTTGTGAAACTTAATTATTGTCGTTGTGCAGAGTTAATACGCAAATTTCATAACAAGCAATTTAAAATTTTCACACTTATAATTTTGATTCTATTCTAATTTGTCTTATAAATAAGAAGCTATCATTAGAATTTTATTATAACCAAAAAGAGAGAAGAAGTTGGAGAAGATAGAATGCCATTTTCTCTTGTAAATTTCTTTTTTTCATAGTAAATTGCTGCACCCAAGAAATAGGACGTAGTTTCACATCGACACGAACTTCTATAAATCTTAAATTTTTTTGGTGTCTATTTTCTTTTTGTGATTTTATTGTTCCTGGTGGTAGAATTATGATTTTTAATACTCAACAACAAACGAATATTTGATAGGTTAAACGATCCATCACGTAATACATTAATATCATTACCAAGTACAAAACACGCATTTAATCTCAAATTGTAAACAAGAACCTTATTTCTTGTGAACGTAGGATAGATGACTTTGTACTCGATGATTTTTATATTGTCTAATTTGCAATAGTTAGTCGCCAAGTTTTGGTGATTCATTGCCAGCAAGAAGACAATATTCTTATCATTTATTTAAACACCTAACAAAAATTTAAATATGCAACGTGCGAAAGATATTCTATCTTATGAATTGTGTAATGTGTTCTGTTACACACTTTAATTCCACGAAATTTCTTGTTTATGGTTCAGAGGCACTCTACAAGATTATAAGACGTGTTACCTATATTTAGACATATGACTATTTAAAATTGTCTAAATGGTTCAACTAATATTTCTATAAGAATTTATGTAAAACTTCAAAGACGCACGCACAATATCAATAATTGATTAGAAACTTGATCGGCAAAGAGTAAATGATACAACTTGTACGTATTTAATTTTAACTTTTTATTCTTTAATATTATGTCTAAACAAATTGTTAGTCATCCAACTTATAATATTATTTCATTTTGATTACTAAATTTTTATTTTACTATTTTATATAGGTCAAAAATATTTATTTTTGTTTCAATTTTTAGGCGTTGAAATATCTCAATTTGCCAAATCAAGAGAAATATTGATGTGATGATCGAACTCTACATAAACTTTTACAATCATAGAATCGATGACATCTAAATTTGAACATTCAAGCTGTTAATAGATCCCTTGCCACCTCATCGTTCACCTATGCATTTCGTGTTCACCATTGACATGCAAAGGCCATTGTCCCAAGTTGAGGTCCAGCGACTGTTTGCACTATAACGATCACGTTACTTACTGAAGAATTATATATATAAGTACGAGAGAAATAAATAGATATAATTTTGATTGGAGCTTGAATCTTGCATACATTTTCTTTGATCGAACTTAGGGTATTTATATGGAATTAGAGTGTCGAGATATTTACGAACTTTTGGACACATGCCACTTTATATCGATGATTTTGTTTCTTTTATAACAATCATTGCACACGTGGGGCATTGTGTCCCTTGCCACATCGCTCAAAGAATTTTTTATTTTTCTATGATCTTTCTAATTGGTGAAAGCATTGCAGCAAGAATAAAAGTGTTAGAAGATTTTCATCTTAGGAAGATCGCGTGGGCTTATACCCTAACTATCAAATCAATTCAAAGGAAAAAACTAGAGGATTCCTCCAAAGCAGAGGCTCCATCCCTTTTTTCTTCGACTTGTGAGGTGATTGAACATCAGAACCATGCCCTTTGCCTTACCCGGAGGTTCGTCCATAGGCGAGCTACCTTTCTGGGTACATCCTAATAAGTTGGAAATGCAACCTCATGAACATATGCTATTGTGATCCATTATTAAACAACGCTTTCACATACTTTGAGTGTTGTTTACTGACTTTGGCGACGCACCTTTGGCTTGTGAGGAACCCTTGCAAGGTTCGTGTGTAGCGCATGGCTTCCACTTGAAATGGATTGATGTGGTAGATGTCTCTTACGTTGCCTTATTTTCCCACATGGCTTACTCATGACCTCCATGTGTTGAGGAGGCGTAACAAGAAATATTATGTTGTAAAGCTTCAAAAAGGCACATTAATATAAACTTATTGGTAACTTGGAGTGTAAAAAATCAAAACTAAAACACAATAGGGTAAAATACAAAAGAATAATGCTATGTTATTAATAGAGATGCATTATTGATTAGGTGATAATAGGATCCCCTACTTCATTGTCCAATGTACGAAAATCACAATATTCAGCTGAGAATGAATAAGAGGACTCATAGTTACCTAATCGATGATGAATCTCTACTAATAATAGATGATTCTATTCAATACAAAATGCCCATTTTATCATGCAATCATATCAGTTTGTTGTCCTCCAACTTAATTATACTTCGTAATATTTTGTTTACCCATTTTTTTCTCTCTTCATAAATTGCTAAATTATTTTCTAGACAAATGTTTCTCTTCACTCGTATTATAGAGAGGGGTAGTCTTGTCATTCCAAAATTGAGATTAATAATTCAGGTATTCTATCTCTCTTCAGCGAATAATAATGATTGAAAGGCTCAAAAACAGATAAAAAACGGACAAATTGTATTGGCAGCACCTATTTATATATATTTTTTTCTTTTTTAAATGTCCAATCATATGTCGATATGTGTTTCCATTATTTTTGAACCTATCTTTGAATTTGTTTGTCTACATATTTGGTCTTCAGCTGGGTCGAGAAAACCCATCTTTGGTGGAGATTAAAATTAAATTTTTAATAAATTTTGATAGAAATTTTTGAAATGTGTGGTTAAAAGTTGTGAAATTTATAAAAAAAATATGGTTATGATTGTTTGACTTTGACTTGAGTTAAAATCGAATTTTAATCCGAACCAGGGGCTTTAGCAAGTTGGAGAAAAAGAAAAAAAAAATAAAAATGATATTGTATATCCGTGTGCGAGGTGCGGGGTGGGGTTGTTGATCTTAAGAAGGCATCTTACTTCTTTATTTTAATGCTTTTGTTTTTGTTGGTCTCTCTTTCGAGAAGGCGATTGCAGAGAACAACAACTGTCTCAGTGCAAAGAGAAAACAAGGATAGAAAGAGAAAGATATAGAGAGAAACGACAGCCTCAGAAACACCAGACAGAGATATAGAGATAGCAAGGTATATGGACTGAGTAAGAAATTCAAAAGAGAAGAATTCAGGAGTTTAATTTTTTATTTTTTCGAATCCCACAGAAAAAGAAAACGATGTGTGAGAGCTTTGCACACTTTTACAACCTGCAACTATAAGAGGTATGTATGTGTACAAACATGAATTGTTAAAACAGAAATTTTTTTCTGAACGACGGCAAAAGACTCATTTGATGCTTTCACTTTTACTCCTCACTTCCTTATTTATTCTTCTTTTTTTGCTCTTCTATAATCTTGTGTTATTTTCTATGCTGTATTATACTTTTGATGAACAAAACTCGAAATTCTATAACGGGGTTTTCTTTTCTTGGATGGATCCGATGAAAAACTGAGCAGATAACAAGGAAGAGGGTGGGCAGTTGTTTAGGGGGGTAAAAAGGACGTTATAATGAAGAAGAAGATACTGATATGGGAATAGCAGCTGCGTCACTCCCTTCTGTTTCTTATCATTCGAAAGATCACAATTTAATTAAAATCTTGGATAAGGAAATATCACTCGAAATCTATGTCCCAAGAATTTCATCAAGGTATTTTCAGTTTCTCAAATGGATTCGAAAGATCACGACAAGAACAACACCACCAGCATCAACCACTCGTAGCCCATCAGATCCGCCCGGATAAACTCAGAGTTCAAGGCTTTGAGCCTCCACCGCCATTGGTAGGTATGGAAGAAGAAGAATCCGGTGGACTTCCGGTGTATGAAACCGCAGGGATGTTGTCTGAAATGTTCAATTTTCCATCTGGTACTGCCACAGCTACAGAATTATTGGAGAATCAGATATCACAGAATTACCGGAATTCAAGACAAACTCCGCCTACCGGAGCCGCCTCTAGTGAGTGGTTTTCCAATCGGCAAGGGATGGTGGTGGGCGGTTTGGGGCCTTTGGGGGATTCAAAAGAACAGACTGTAGTCAATGACACTGCTCATCATCACCACCACCAGAATCAGATTTCAGGCATTAATGCCGACTCTGCAGCAGCCATGCAGCTTTTCTTGATGAGTCCACAACAGCAAAGGTCACCTTCACCATCTCACTCTCATCATCCTTCTCAGCCTTCTCCTTCGTCTACCCTCCACATGTTGCTTCCAAATCCTTCTTCTTCTTCCACTCTTCAAGCTTTCCATAACCAAGGAGGGGCTTTTAACGGCGTCGCATCCCAATTTACCTGGGTTCCAGACAGTGGCAATGAAACCAACCCTAATGAAATTCCGGGAGTTGTGGAAGGGCAGGGGCTTTCTTTGTCATTATCTTCTTCATTACAACACTTGGAGGCAACCAAGGCTGAGGAATTGAGAATTGGAGAAGGAGGGATACTGTTTTTTGGTCAAGGTGGAGGGTCAACTTCAACACCTTACCAATTCAAGAATCTGGGTGGTGCCGTTGGTAATCAGCCACTGCATTTACAAGGGGTAGTGGGTCCGAACCACCAGCTACAGGTCGGCTTAGGGTCTTCCTTTTCATCGGTCCATATGTTAAGGAATTCAAAGTACGCTAAGGCAGCCCAAGAATTATTGGAAGAATTTTGTAGTGTTGGTAGGTCTCAATTCAAGAAGAACAAATTTGGTAAGCAGAAAAATACAAACCCTAGTTCCAATCCAAGTGGCGCCGGTGGTGGTGGTGGTGGTGGAAATTCATCATCTTCTTCAAAAGATCCTTCTCCATTATCAGCTGCTGATAGGCTCGAGCATCAGAGAAGGAAGGTTAAACTATTATCTATGCTTGATGAGGCATGTAATCAGTCACTCTCACTCTTCTTAATTTCTTGCTCTATATCTCATCAAGGGCCAAATATTGTTATTAGTTTAGTGCGTTCTTTTATAAAATCCACCATGGGACACATAAAATTATCCCAGAAATCATATATTTTTGGCGAGGTTGAATTTGTTTAATTTCTTAAAATATATTTGTATTCTTAAACCCAAAAATTTCCTTTTTTAATAGTGGTGGGGTATAATTAGGCCATATAGAATTTTCATTTGGTGAAACCATGAGAGACTAACTCCCAAAAAATGCCTACGTGTCCAGTAGGAAAAAATGTTTCCATCTGCTGATTGGGAAGTTAGCCGCATCCTTGATCTTGTTTTACTGTTATATTACATGGATGAATTTCTCATTTTCTTGTCCCAACTCTTATAAGTCAATCGATGTCCTATCAGTTGACATGACAATTGATTTTCTTTCGATTAACATTCGATTATGCAAATAAACCTGGTCATATGTAGCAAATCTTGTTGTCTGTATTGGGAAAAAGAAGGCTTAACAATACAGAGATGGACACATATTCTACATAAATATCAACAATCATTTCCCTGTACCACACTCTATTCAACAGTTATTAAGTGCAATAATGATGATAAAGTCCACTTGTAATCTTGAATTATTTAGCTCAGCCAAACATCCCCTAATCATTGATCTAGAACTTTTTTTGCAGGTGGATAAAAGATACAACCATTATTGCGAGCAAATGCAAATAGTGGTGAATTCTTTTGACATGGTGATGGGTTTTGGGGCGGCCGTTCCATACACGTCTCTTGCACAGAAAGCCATGTCTCGCCATTTCCGGTGCCTGAAAGACGCCATAGCAGCACAATTGAAACACTGCTGTGAGCTATTAGGAGAAAAAGATGCTGCTGGTCTATCAGGAGTGACCAAAGGAGAGACTCCAAGGCTTAGAATTTTGGAACAAAGCCTTAGACAGCAAAGAGCATTTCATCAAATGGGAATGATGGAACAAGAAGCATGGAGACCCCAAAGAGGCTTGCCTGAACGCTCTGTCAACATTTTGAGAGCTTGGCTTTTTGAGCATTTTCTGCATCCGT